>JAFMSR010000003.1:42593461-42634836 GCA_022818135.1 Saxidomus purpurata | reverse complement strand
TATAGTAATATAAAGCTATTAGTATTACTGAATATAAACACATGAAAGACATTAATACATGTTGGCAATAATCAATCGAAGTTTAAAATCCAGTAACAGAAATTTCTACTTTAAAAAGATGGGGGAGTAAGTGGGACATATCTAAAGTAAATAAGCTGGTGTTTGGTCTGAAAGACCACACGCGCAACGGCTTTAGTTTTTCAAACATGTATGAGCATCAAGCCTGTTGTGTCCTGTTCTGAATACTGAATAGCTTGTTCCCATTTGTCTAGTAGATGGTAGCCATCTTTCTGCTACACTCTTGTAAGAATCTTAGTCGCCGTGAGCTTTAATATTTTCATAAGTGACTCTACTCTTATCCCTTGATTTGCCAATTGCTCTGCCATCCCATTGCCATGAACACCATAGTGTTTTGTATGCATCCATTTGAGTGAGACTTTCTGCTTCTCGCTGAACATGTTATGTTCTTGGGCAAGGGATTACAATTTGACATAAGCCAATGCTTTATGGACTGATTAAGCATCTGTTAGAAGGACTACCCGATGACAGTCCTTTTCAGCAGTTTTCGATGCTGTATGATGGTTTCTATTTCTGCTTTGTAGTTGTAACAGTGCTTGCCTGTTTGTATGCTTACTATCTCTGACCAACCGGTTGTGTACATTGTGAAAATACCAGCACCGCCATCTTGTATAGCAGCTGTAACATTCTGAGTGCAAATGCATCTATGTCTCTGATGGATAATCTTCTGAGAACATGGCTAGTGCTATGGATCTCTTGATATTTTTATCTTCCACACCAAGTTGGAACCCGGTACTGTAGTGCAGATACTAATGTTTGACATGTTGTACCTCTGTGGCTCCGGCAGATCCCACCGATCAAAAGTTGTCGGTGACCCAAGATAGGCAGCATTTGCTTTTTCAGCTTCTTGGATTCATGGACACAGTTTTCAGACGATAGGACCTAAAGCTTTGTTTTCATGGGGTGATCTGGCAAGAACTGGTACTTGCTGCCTTGCATTTGCACTTTCGCATCCCTTCTCTTACCAATAAGTAGAATGGCAGTGACTTCCTCTATTGCCTTAAAATTGTCAAGTAATTATTCTTAAGGCCTTGTTTTGGACCTTATCCGGCACTTGTTGATTTGTATTTGTGTCCATCGTCTTAGCTGTAGAGCTGTATTTAAGGTGGGCCTCACTGTTCCCAAGTATACTGTATTCAGTATCTTCTCATTTGCTCACTCAATAAGTGTCAACTAACTTATGTATTGTTTGCTAGCTTTATTGTCTCCTGTGTTTACATGTACGCACCGGTCTTCTGTCCATGTTGAAACCGGTCTTCTGTCCATGTTGAAAGCATGTCCACAGGTTGTTGCATCCTAAATATAGCAGCTGAAGCATTGAAACACAAGGTAGTCTGCATAGAAGCTTCAAATCCTCTTGGAAGCTTTTTTGAAAAGAAGGAAGAGGGTTGGTGTCAATACATTTCATTGAGGGCCACTATGTGGTTGTAAGAATTTACAACTTTGTATCCCATCAACACAGACTGTAGCCCTTGCATTGACCAAATAGGACTTGTTCTATTTGTACATTGTGCCCCTGATCCATTCCATTCCGTAGTAGCTTCACAAAGAGACAGTTAGTCCAGACTTTATTAAATGCTCTTTGGCGATCAATCTAACTAACAAGTGTTACTTCTTTTTCTTTGATTGCATCTTCGATATTGAAAGTTTGATGAAGAAAGCTTAAGAAATAAGACTGGTCCAACTGACAGACAAAGCGATCCCTGTGTATCGCATTTTCTCCAAAAGGGCGACACGTAAATGAAATACAGAAAATGTGATTTAAAACATAAAAAAACATGAAAATTACCCAAAATATTTTGTGAATAAGGACAAAATTCGCTCAGATGTTTCATTCATAGATACAGTAGATTTAAATAAAACTAGGAGTTCAGAGATACCACTTAGAACATCAACAAGAGCTGTCAGTAGGACAGCACGCTCGACTGTTTAGTACTTGCCTATAAAAACAAAACTTTGACAGTTAAGGGCACACAAGACTTTAACTAGGAATTTCTAAGTATAAAGCAAGAAACATTTTCACAGAGTTATCTTCTCTTGCTTACAGATAGGTCTCATGATGGTACATAAGTATAAATATAAGTAAAATCTCAAATGGTTAAGTCAACAAGTGGACAAGAATGAAAATTTTAACTGATATATTATCTCAAACAGTTTAGTCAAAAAGTGGACTGGTATGAAAAACTTAACCAAGATTCTAAGTCGATAAAGGACCTTAATTTTTAAAACAAATCCCTGACAGAACTACCTTCTCTTGCCTACAGATGGGGGGTAATGATGTAAACAAGCATTCAAAGTTTCAAAGCAATATCTCAAAGGGTTAAGGCAATAAGTGGATTTTACCCATATTCAAGTCAAAAAGGGGCATAATTCTGTCAAAAACCTTGACAGAGTTATGTACTCTTGTCTGTTGATGTAAGTCATGACGTTAAATAAGTATGTTAGTTTCAAAGCAATACCTCCAATGGTTTTGAAATAAAGTGAGGTGGTACGAAAAACTTAACCAAGCTCAATACACTTTCTAAGTCAAAAAAGGGCCATAATTCTGTCAAAAACCTTGACAGATTTATGTACTCTTGTCTGTAGATGGAAGTTATGACGGTTAACAAGTATGGTAAGTTTCAAAGCCATACCTCTAATACTTTTGAAATAAATTGGGGTGGTACGAAAAACTAGACCAAGGTGTGACACCAACGCCGACGCTGGGGCGAGTAGGACAGCTCCCCTTTACTTCGAAAAGTCGAGCTAAAAATGGATAAAAATGCCCCATAAATTGGATGAATATAGATATTTTTAACCACGTATGTTTTAGTTCAAAGCTTAAGTAGTTTTGAATAGAAAAACAAAAACAGCATAAATATGAATTGACAATCGTCAAAAAAAGAATTTGAATTACAGAAATGTCCACTTAAAACGGCAAAAAAGCACGAAACTACCCCAAAATGCTGTCGCATTTGGAAAATATTCACCCAAAAGGTTTTTATTGAATAGTTATAGTAGCTCCCAATCGAAAAATAAAAATAACACAAATATTTGTTGACAATAATCAAAATAAAACAGTAAACTACAAAAATTCCTACTTAAAACAGCAAAAAGGCATGAAAATGCCCCAAAAAGTAAGTGAATATGGACAATTTCCACCCAATTTTTTTTCATTACATAGTTACAGTAGTTTTGAATTAAAAATTGAAAACAACATAAATATTTGTTGAAAATAATCAAAATAAGAAATATAATTACAGAAATTCCCATCTAAAACATCAAAATAACATGAAAATACCCAAAAATAACATTTCCACCACACATATCAATGGGAACTTTTCTTTATGTTAAAAGGTAGTCCATTTGCAAAGTCATGGTGAAGGATTCATTTCTGTTCAAATTTTTTCCCGGTCCAACCCCAGAATGACTGTACTAATAAGTCAAACTAAATCTATTCAACTGGGTCCAACAATCAAATAAGGTGGCAGACAAAGTATCCCAGCTTACCGGTAAGTGTTATGTGCAGTGTTGCATCTACAAAGTTGGTCTTTGATTAATACCACACATCCCACCAACTGCTCACTGTGACAGCCCTGCCCAAATGTGGCATCTCTGAATTTCTGGAATTGATATTTCAAATGTTTTTCTGTATTTTTTCTTTCAAATATCCATCAGTTTAAACCCCCATATATAAACTTAGCTGCACTTGATACCAAAAATTATCTCTGGGCTAATTTTAAATGACATGCTAAAGTGAAAGTAGCCATTTCCCAGTTTTCAGAAAAATATTACATATTTTATATTATATAATATGAAATAATATAAAGAAAATTCATAATTATATATAATTTCTGCAATTCACATGTTCTTACAGCATCTGTCTGCACTATAACCAAGTTTCATAAAGATATCTTTGAAAATAAACAAGTCATTCCATTTCAAACAAAATTACCACTGTTCAAACTTCCCGCCTATATCAGGCCTCAGACCACAGTTATTTTTACTATATGTTCTATATAAACACTATGCCAGCTGGCAATTTCTCTGACATCCCAATCAAATAAAACTAACCTGTTCTGAATAATATCATCCAAGTGCAACATTTTAAGCTCCAGTAAACTATAGGTTGACCGGCATTTTTTTTTCACCATTTCAGGTCAAAGTTCATGAGTATGAATAATCTCTGTAAATGGTCGGAACTATGCAAAATCACTACTGTAAACAAGCAGTCCAGTAATATTTTCTGACATAAAAACTTCAATAAAATTATCATTTTCATGCTATTTTAGGTCTTCTCTTCCAATAAATGCCCTTTATCCTATATCTTTCATTCAAAAAATTATAAATATCCAGCATCAAACACAAGCACTATTTTACCTATAACTGCTTCCGTATTGTGGTCAACCAAGGGCAAATAACTGTGGTCTGATGCCACCCCGCCATTTTGAATGACCGATAGTGGCGACCCTTAACTTAGCGACCGATAGACGTTATTGAGATATGCTGAGTTACTCCGCTTGAGTTAACGGTGTAACCGGTGAAGAGGTTAAATAATTTCTGTTACCTCCAGAGAGTTACAACGTCTTTACTTACATAATTGAAATCACTTAAATATTAACTTATCATATTTGCAGTCTCACATATAATTAAAAGCTTTTTTTTTTTAATATTTGAAGAAATGGATTGCTTTGCATTTACTAGGCAATATCCCCAGACTTTTTCCAACTTTACCGGTTAGTTTGTCTAGATCATCTTGTAACATAGTGCAACCTGTAAATATTTTGAATGCTCGGATTTAATTGAATATAGGTAGGAAGTGTCTCCTTGTCTGGTCCCTGGAATTTTATTGAGTGAACCAGACTTGGAGACTGTGCTTGTCTGGTTCAACTGGACAGAGACAAATGGGGGATATGTCTCAACGCCCAGCTCTATTTCTGTTAACCGACAACCTATACTGTAAAATTATTTGTAACATATTAAAAAACTTTATTACTTTTGAAATATTTGCTTGACCTGATTGAGAGGAAAGCAGTGTCTTTATTTATGCTAAATTTACTAATAGTTCATTTTTCTACTATTGCATAACTTTGCACCAGTTAATGCGAGTGTGTCTTTAAATTCAATTGTTCACACATTTGTACAACCCACATCCAATGTCAACATAAACAATATCGGATTTATTCAAAGATATAAATGTTCTTGTTATTACTGAAGCATAATATATTTCATTTATAGTATTGCTATGTTAGTGCTCACCATGTACATACTTCATTAATAGTGTTACTATTTAAGTGCTCACCATGTATACATTTCATTTAAACTGTTACTATGTTAATGCTCAAATACTTGCAATATGTCTGTGTCCCATCATAGCAAGGCAAATTGTGGCTTTAAAAAAGGACCCCTTGCCGTCTATCTGATGTCCATTAACTTCTTTCTTTAAACAACATTTCTGAACTCACAGCATTAAACTTTAACAATCTTTTTATGAACCAGAAGGCCAAGGGCTTAAATAATTGGCATGCAGCATTGTTAACTAAACCTCTACCAA
Organism: Saxidomus purpurata; assembly: GCA_022818135.1. Classification (NCBI taxonomy): domain Eukaryota; kingdom Metazoa; phylum Mollusca; class Bivalvia; order Venerida; family Veneridae; genus Saxidomus; species Saxidomus purpurata. The sequence continues at coordinate 42,629,225 of JAFMSR010000003.1, read as the reverse complement.
GATTGTTAAAATTCAACCCCTTGATCAATATTATCCCTATCAAGGACTCGCTTGGGTATAATGCCTAAAATACAAACATTTCAAATTCTTATTGTCTGAAACCAGAGTAATATGTGGCCATTTAAACCCTCTTGTTTTAACAGAATTGTTGCCATTTTCAACTTGGCGAGTTTTCAATTATAAATTGATGGTTGAAAGGACATTATGCGCATCTTACTGCACATAGTGTATATTTGGTGACAGTTTTATAAAGCAATTTTTGGTTGCTGTTCGTTTAAATGTGTTAAATTAATGATTATGCCGCATTAGTATTTGAAGTTGGTGCTTTAGATATAAAAAAATCGGACTGATAAAATGATAGTTGATTGTGTCGTTATTGATGTTGGTAGAGATTTCGGCAGTGGAAGGGAAGCAACTCCTGCATGCAGTTGTTCTTATCTTAAATTGACTCTCCCAGTCAAACAAGAAAAATCAATATCTGGAAACTTATTATTTCATACTGGTAGCGTGAAGAGTTTGGTATATTGGGTTAAAAGCTATTATTTCCTCTACGCTTTTGTACACACACCATATTCAGCTGGATTTTTACTTGAAAAAAATGCGCATAATGTCACTTTAATACACTTAAAGTATTCTACTATTAAATCATAGCTTTGTGAAAGACCATCTTCCGCATATACACTTGTGATGCATTTTCAATCTGATACATTAAACTGCATTTTATGATTTTAGCTCAAATGGACTAATAGTGCTATTAAGATCGCATTATGTCTATCATCCATCCATCCACAATTTCCTTCAACAACATCATGTTGTCTGAAACCTTTATCTCATTGTTAAAACTTTGCAGGGATGTTTCTTGCATGAAGCTCTATCAATGTTGTTCAAACTATTTCATTCCATGCAGAACTGTAATTGCTATGGCAACAAATACAAAACACTTAAAGACTCTTCTTCTCTAAAACCACAAGGCCTAGAGGTTAGATATTTAGCATGTGGCATTGTCTACTGGATCTCTACCAAGATTACTCAAATTATGACCCCTATGTCAAAACTGAACCCAACCGAGGTGTCACTTGGTTTTACAAAGGCTTATATGGGAACAAATTTCACTCTAAATTCACAAGACCTAAATATTAGATATTTGGCATGTAGAAATGCCTAGTCCACCTTTACCAAGATTGTTCAAATTATGACCTCCAGGTTATGTGTTGAGGGTGCTGATAATGATTTTTGTGTGACTCAATGTCAAAGGTAATCAGAAATTTTTAACATATTTGGAATGCAACAGAAATGCGTTAAATACAGTCAAAGTTTGTGTAATGTCATATGTAAATGCAGTACAAGCTAGTATCATCGTGAATATGGTTAAAAACATTTATCCCATCAGCAACACAATTTCATAGATAGTATGTAATATGATCTCAAATATTTGATCTCGTTCATTTGTTATTTGTTCGCTTTTTGGTACATATGTTTTGTTACAATAGTTTATTGCATTTAACTATATTTTATATATTTAAAATATCTTCTTAATATCTTGCACCTATTGATATTCCAATGCCACAAGTTTTTCAAAATCCAATGCCTCAGTCTGTCCCAACTGTCATATAAAGGCTGTAACTCTCCTACATGGATTGATTGGGATTGCATTCCGTCCGTCAGACTCCGTCTGTCCGTCAGTCCACCATTTCCTTCAAATGACATCTCTGAAAACACTGGTCCAATGTTGTAAAACTTTGCAGGGATGTTTCTTGCATGAAACTCTATCAAAATGTTCAGTGATTTCCATTCCATGCAAAACTTTGGTTGCTATGGCATAAAATACGAAACAATTAAAAAATAGTGTCTAAAACCGCATGGCCAAGAGCATAGATACTGTTAGCGAAGTATATCACTCATTTTGAAGAGGACACCTTGTTGTCAGCACTTTCAGTGCTTTGATATTTTATGTATTAAGGATTAGAGCATTGGAGCATATAAAGATCAATACATTTGTTATTTCAATAGAATTTTTACTGCTTCACAACAAAGAAATACTGGTACAGTGTTAAAGGTGCTGGCTTCCAATACTGGTATAGCGCGGTTCGCTCTCCGGACTGAACAGTAATTTATTTTTTGTTTTTATAATTTATTTCTTGAACACAATCGTTACAAGGCTTGTAAAATATGTAACATATTGTTGTTTAAGATATTTTATACTTTTCTATATTAATCGTGTTTATAGTCTCTTCGTGGACACGACGTGGTTGATACAAAACTACGGAAGCGTATAATGGTCGCCAGTTGCTAGATATTTATGTAGATTTGATGCGAAAATATCGCATCATGTTTGACATCTTACGGGAAAATGCAAGATAGTAATAGAAATATTGCATGATAATTGTAGCATTCGTTCCTTAAGAATCAGCAAGTAAAATCATTTTGAACGGTATAGTTATTGCAAGAAAGATTTATCTTGCTTGTGTAAGAAAATTTATCACTGAAAATGAGTTAATATTTAGCTCCGACATCGGTGAAACTAGAGTAGATAGCTGGTGTAAATGTTCTCTTTTGAGCTCACCCTAGCCTGCTTGCCTGTCTGTCTGTCTGTCCACACTTACCGTCTGAACATTCTATAAGAACAATCGTCATGAAAATTGGTCAGAATATTTTTCTTGATGATCTCTCGACCAAAAGTTGAAACCAGGTCACGCGGGGTCAAATCATAGACCATGTCAAATAATAAAAGATATTCCAAATATTGTAGAAACTACATTTGTACCCAACCAAACCGTAAAATTGGTTAGAATGTTTGTCTTGATAAAATATAGAACAAGAAAGAAACTATATTACGTGTGATCAAAACCTAGGACACCAGGTAAAAAAAAAAAAAAAAACCTCGTGATAACTCCAGAAGCCAAATTTGCACCAAATCACCCTGGATGTCTTGATAAATGCTATGTCAAGTTTGAAATTTGGTCACATCATAAAATCTAGATCACAAGGTGAACTCATAGAACATCAACATTCTAGAATTTACATTTTGAATCAAATCATCTTGAAAATTAATCAGAATGTTTGTTTTGGTGAACTCTATGTTTAGTTTTAAACTGGAATTCGTGGGGTCAAAAAGTAGGACACCAGGTAAAATAATAGAAACACCTACGAACTCTAGATGCCACATTTGACACACCGGCATCAGTCATATTGAAAGAAAGTTTGTCTTGGTTAACTTTAGTCAAGACCGAAACTGCGTAACATCTGGTCAAAAGTTAGGTCACTTTGTACATTGATTTAAACCTACGTTTGGAATGTGTTTACCGTTTCGCAAAGAGATTTTAAAAATTGTCAGCGGTTGGCATTGATCATGACTTTAGACTTACTTTTTGTCTTTGGGACAGGATAGCGATATAGGACCATCTTGGCCCTCTTGTAATTCATTATAGCCGAGGGCTGTAGAGTAAATGATTGTTTTCGGTTTCAGCTTTGCGCGAGAAAAATACGTCAGATAAGAACTTTATTTGCCAAATAATATGTGTCGTATTCGGGAAAAAGTTTGTTTAGTAATTGTATTAGCAAGATATTATATTGTGATTACTTTTTGACGTCTAACGTGTAACGAAAACAAACAGCTCTGTTTTTAATCAATTGTTTTATTTTATCATGACATAACGCACAATTGCAAAATATTATCAAGCAAAGTCAACATATTACCACACACATGTCTAGTTGATATAAACAGTAACTGTCGACCATTATACGCTTCCGTACAAAACACAGCAAAAGGTTCGTTATTTGTAGAATTTAACGAATTAAAACTGGAAAAGTCAGCTTTCGCATTACATGCCTTGATCCACCCCTTACTTTTTCCTGTAAAGTGATGCCGACTGCGCCTCCTCGGAAGATACCAAGTAGATCTCTTTTAAGAAGAAAAATGGATGAGTTGCGAGCGTGATAATACAAAATGTCAAATGGAAATGTAACATCTTAATGAAAAAAACAGTTACAAAAGTCCAAAATTGTGATTTTAATAGCCCAAAATAGTTGCTGTAAATTAGGCGAAAAATGCTGGAAATGCCATCATGGACAAAATACTTGATTTTGCCAACCAATTGGGACACCACACCACCACCCACCCTTGACCAGCCCAAAGTCAAGCCCTGTAGCCAACGTTTAGATTTAATGGAAATTATATATTATGCGGTTTCTATTTTTTCCCAACAGCTATGACATCAGCAGTAAACTACCTGATATCAAAACTCCTGGTATATCTTAAAATGTATTGACCCTCGACTCTGGAGCAGTCTATTTGAAAAGTACAAAAACACGTATAACCTAGAAATCGAACTGTTAATTATGTTATTATGCCTCAATTTATTATCAAACTCCTATAGTCAAACAGTTAGCATTCATACTGTTTCTGTCAAGGCAGCACGTGACCGTTAGAATTTCATATTTCATAATCGAACATGTATGTACATGTCATACGGAGAGTATAGCTCTTCACTGAACGCACATACAATGTGTAAATAGTATTTTATTATAAAGTTTCATGCTATCAAAATATATTACAAATTAGTTAAAATATTTTTGGCTTTATCAGTTCTGCTTACATATTAAGAAGATGATAGACTGTAAATATAACTCTTTGATGGAAGATTTACGTAATGTTTTTCTCAATTAAATTACATTTCTTTCATCCAATTTTTGTAACAAACATTTTGTTTTGCAGACGGCCCATTGGCGTTTCAACTTCGTACTCAAACGTGTCGGCAGTGAATCTCATTGTCTGCTATGTGGACGTCATTGAACACTCAAAATTGCAGAAAATCATTGCTCATACGTATGCAAATGTAGCGCGTGAAATTCATGGTGCATTTTCACAACATCCGTTCACTTATCGGAGGAATAAAGACAGTTGTGTCTGTTGAGATTAAAGTTACTATAGTTTATTTCTAGTCAACATAAAAGCAAAATCATTCACATGAAAACAAATATTACAAGGTTGTTGCTTTAGTTACATTTTAGAGCAGTAAACACACGAGAATGAATGTTGTATGGAACAGCAGATGCAAACGAGGCGTTGAAGATGAATTATCTGAAAAATATAAATATAACATGTAAACGGAAACAACACAGTAAATTTCTCAGTTAATTCAATCAACACTTTTCCGAATAGTTTTACTTGGTTTATTTGATATTTGTTATTCGTTAAGGTTGTTTGCAGAATCTAATCTTGAAATGTTGTAAATGTTCAAAATTCACTTTTGGCCAGAAGTTGGTAACCTTTCATCCGCCAATGAAATGACAAGTAGGATATATAATATTTTTCAATTTGAAAACATTAATAAACATTTAAAGCACCTTTTAATTGGATAAAACCGCACGAAAAAGGTCAATTAAATATTTTTGCGTTTTCAGTCTTCCACGAGTGGTTTTATAATTTTAGTATTAAAATAGTTTTAAATGATACAAAAATGTATCTATAATATGTTGTAACATCCAAACTAATTTTCATTATGATTGTGGAGTAATACTTTCTTGACCAGTGCATAACGGTAAATATTTCGAGTAACATATTTGATTAGAAAATCAAGAATTAAATTTGTTTTCCTGGTGCATATGTCCAGGAACCGAAATAATCGCAATTGCAGAGAAAATGTTCAAGCGGCCGGTTAGCGAAGTGTAAGGGAAGGGTCATGGCTTCGGGTCACAGTCAGCATGCACATTTTTCGTATTTTGTGACATGTGGCACATCCTGATTGCATAAAAACAAATAAAATCGCGCCGACCATCTTTTCTTAAAGAGGAGAACGATGACTAACCCACAGCATGATATTTTCAAAGCTTGTAAAAATAAAGTACACGTACTGTAGTCATTTTTATTTTGGCAAATATTTTGGAATAAAAACGCGTCCAACGGGATATTCAACTGACAAACGCAAATAAGTACATTTTCTTACCTGGGATAGAAGCCATTGACGTTGATAAACCTGCTCTCGATGTTGTCGTAGATTGTTTTATGGAAACCATAGGCGACGAAACCGTTGTTGAAGATTTAGGGCTGGAAGTGCTCGAGGAAATTGAACTTGAATGCGTCAGTGCAGACGTTGTAGGATGTGAAGCCGATGTAGCGCCAGTAACTGTTGGAGACAGAGACGTTACCGAGCTTGTTGGGGTCGATACTGTGTTGAGTTTTGTACTTGATGAAACTGATGTCGACACGCTTTTTGTTGTAGTTAAAACAGCGGACGTTGAAACCGTGGTTGAAGGTTCAGAGGTGGAAGTTGTCGAGGGAATCGTACTAGAAGGCGTCAGTGCAGTTGTCGTAGAAGCTGACACTGATGTAGTGCTAGGAGCTCTCGAAGACGGATGCATTGTCGAACTAGTTGGGGCCGATACTGTTGTGATAGTTGTACTTGATGAAGCTAATATCGGCACGCTTGTTGTTGTTGTTAAAACAGCGGACGTTGTAGCCGTTGTTGAAGGTTGGGAGGTGGAAGTTGTCGAGGGAATCGTACTTGAAGGCGTCAGTGCAGCTGTTGTTGTAGAACCTGAAACTGATGTAGTGCTAGGAGCTGTCGAACTTGTTTTGGTCGAAACTGTTGTCATCGTGGACATGCTCATAATACCTGTAGACGAGTCGGATAAAGTAATATATGCAGTTACATATACAAGTGTTGTTGAAAGCGAACTTGGTGCCTGAAACTTTATACATATTATTCTATTAAGTGGAGCCGCCCTGGTGCAGTTGTAGCGCGTTCGCCTCAAGATCGAAGGGCCACGGGTTCGATCCCTACCATAGCCATGTCAATAGTGTCCTAGGCAAGACACAAATAATTCCACATTGCCTTTCTCTCTCTTCGAGTTTGATTTCACCTGGAATGAGTCTCGAGAACGATTAATCTAAGTTTTAAGAACTTCGCAATCGAGAATAAATAAATTAGTATAAATACATATCATTCGATAATCCACTATTTTTATGCTTCATTACATGTAACACATTTTTTAAATTTACACCACTAAAGTCATATCTTTGAAATGACAAATAACATTTAGATTTATATTTCCTGTTAGCCAGACACACATTAAACGGAATGCTTCTTTGGCCGTCAGAAATATTCATCAATTTGAAAGTGATTCTGCCTCAAAATTACAAATATAGTACAAATTAAATGGTAAAACCTACCGCATAAATGTATCAATATAAACATTAAATAATGAGTTCCTGTCATTGTTAACTCGTTTGCTGACAACGAATCGGTTTACAAATATGAAGTGAAGAAATGTTGTATGATATATACGACTTTTAGTGAAATGCAAGTACATAAGCATCTCATTCATATGCAGTGTCATATGTTTGCAAAAACATAGCAAAATGCTAAAATGAAGCACAAGTGTGCTCCAAATACCGCTTACGTACAGAAGTATTTGGAAAACAATTATCTTCATACCCCCTCGTGCTCTTCAGCCGTACTTGATTAACAGGGGCTAGTATATTTCGATAATAAATTCATAAAAAAGGACTTCCCATGACGGCTTTTCTTATTTTTATAGTTGTTGTTCACACTTAAGAGGATTTTCGCTACGGTGAGACATTGTTAATTGTTTAAACAAAAGGCGTTAAAATTTATGAGGAGCACCACTGAAAATATTATGTAAAGAAAAATGAATATGAATTATTCCCTCACAAAAACGACAAAACGCATAAAATAAGTTTAATGATTTATTTTTTAAGTTTTGGCAAAATTTTGGCCATGGCTGGTGAAGTTATATATATATGGTTTTTGAATTATCAGTAAAACATTTAGGTACAAGTAACATGTATGTCCCGACATCGGCCACAACCCTTTATGATAGAAAACGCCCGTATCATGTACGAGTCTTAGCAAATACATTTTCACCTACATGTGATACAAATTCAACCCCGATAACGGTAGCTGAGAATGTCCGAGTTGTAAACACAGTTTTTGTCCAGTTGTCCATGCAACTGCTTGCACCACGCATAATACCAAAGTCTATTAGGTATCCAGCCATGACGGAAAGACATCAGAGGTAACTGATTGATCTGCAAATATACAAAAACTTCCGGCAGCAAATGACACACCTTTTATTGGGAGGGAGGGGTGGCTTCAAATTTATGTAAAATTAAAAACAATAGAAACGCCTTTCTACCTTCGAGGCTGATGTTCGAAAAGACCAAATGCACGCTGTGCGACCTGTTACATAGCCCTCTAAATATAGCTCGCTTGGAACAACCAATCGTTGCGCACTACGAGTTGTAGTCAATAACGTTTTTGGATGGAATAAATAGTTTAATCTCGAGCGATTAAAGTGGGTAGTATTTCTCTAAGTACCCACCATTTATAGCATCAGTACCTATGCCGTTTTTCTGTTTCGGTCATTCATCCCAAGATTGTTGGTTTTCGAGTAAACTGTTAAAAAAAGTATATCTTAAGGTACCGCACTTTCATTCGGCAGAATCGTCGTACGTTTGTATAGTTTTATTTTATCTAATGAGTACTGTAAGCATTTTTAGAAAGGATTATTCAATCTCTAAAAAAATCAAACTAAACACGTGATAATTGTTATGATTACAAAAAGAGTTAGGTTACTATAGGAAGTAAGAATACTATCTTTTTTTAATTTTTGAGCAAGGCTTACAATTAAAGGTGATCCCTTTCTCCTTCAAAAACATTGCATTTTATACAGTGTTCGCTGCCTGAGGTAACCCGTGTCACAGAGTTTTGGAAGTTTATGACCATTATTATATGGTAAGGGTGTATTGCCATTTGCAATAACATACATATGAGCATAAAACTAATTTGCAGCCATATATCAGAAATCTGTTAATGTTATCTTTCTATGTTTCCTTCAGCCGACGATCTGGAATATATGGAACAACATCTTTTGGATGGTTTCTATCCCTAGCTCATGAGCTCTATCGTTTGTTAGTTACGCTGAAAAGACCTTTCCAAAATGTAAAGGCTTATGTACAGTATATACTTTCTAAACACAGTAAAAGATTACATGTAAAAACAATGGAGCTTTAGCGAGTAAAATTCTATATTTTGTCCGGCGCTACATCAAAAAGCTGAAGAGGTTAGATCTTACTGCATCTATAAACATAAGAAATTCAAATATAATGTTAATACCTGCGTCATTAGGTGTTTAACATTATATGTGTCATATGTTCATTTTGCTCCGCAACTGTTTCCCGGACAATTTCTATACTACAGAGATAAATCTTCACCATAATGTCTTTAACTCCACCGGTCCCCTTGCGAAATATACTTGTAATTAACCACTTTTCTTTGGCAAGCCATATCGATTTAACCTTCGTTTTGTATATTCAGTATGATAGATATAGATATTGGGTCAAGCACTCTTTATATGGTATTTTTAAGCCATATTTCAATGTCAATGTCTTTATGTCATAATTAATAAGTGAAGGGGAGCGGTGGTGTAGAGGTTAAGGTGTCTGTCGCTCATCCCGGAGGTTGCGGGTTCGAGCCCCACCAGGACCGTACTTCCTCATATGACACCAGTACTGGTTCTTCCTGGAAGCGGACTCAAGAGTGACACGCTGCACGCTTTCTTCACAATCGAGCTAAAATAAATTAGTATAAACTGAATAAATTAATAAGCGGTGTTTAGTTAACACCTATAATTACATACTTTTATCGCAAAATGTGCAATAATGAAGTTTCGTGCCGTTTTTATATTCGTTGACATCAATGCTTGCGTGTTGGCGATAGACGTCAACGGATAGGGAGTAGTAAATGAAGAGTTGATAAGGAATAAATAGGTTTACACTAAACACATACAACGCCATATCAAGTCAAATGATATCCTAGGGTTTGAAGAAGGCAACTATTCCCCAAAGATATTATTTCTTATGATAGTGTATCGGGAGGGTTGTAATGCTCAATGGAATAAAGTTTGAATAAAATACCAATTTGCTAAAGCTTGATACTATATGTACATGTTCTTCTGTTGCTATAAATATATATAATATTTTCAGATGCATGTCTGCCTCTGCCAGTCACTTACTTAGAACAATACCCAACAGCGCTGTTGGCCAGCACCTGATGGAGTAGAGTTATTCGGAAGCTGTCAAGCTTGTGCGATGCAGTTCTATTGTATTATATAGATACTTGTCTGTCTCAAAAATTAAAACGGATAAACGTACGAAACTTTACTGTAACAAAGTATGATTTACCTTTAAACACTTTATTGCACCTATTATACTGTTTTTCTTCAAAATAATGCTCTTTAAGATGTATAAATTCGAACAAAAGCTCACATATTTCATATTCATTTAGTGATTACTTCGAATATCCTTCAGACAAAATCCGATTGCAATTACTTTTAGACAATTTTGAGGTTGTAAGTCATGACGTGTATAATAGATATATCGCTAAGAAAGTTTTGATGGTTTGCAATCTAATGAACCAACGAGATTCTCTCAAAGATAATATGCCAGTCTCTTTGAAAATATGAGTCTGTGATGAACTGTAATGAAATATGGACCCTGGCTTTGTGTTACTTTATATTAACGAGCATACAGACAGCATCTAAGGTCTCGAAACTATATACAGTTATGATAAGCAGTAAATGCTGGTATTAAATAATTGGTTTTATCCTATATCCATAGAGGTTTTATGAGCTTGGTACATTGTATTTCGACTAAATACGGCTGTGTGTAATACTGTTTGAATCATTACATTTACTTAAGTATGTCTATTTCCAAGTACTTGATAATGACCTGCATGGATTACGGGATATTCCTAAATTTAAATGCTGATGATGAGGGAGAAAATAAGAATAACACAAGGGATGACTCGTCAATGCATGGCATTTGTTTATTGACCATTTTGTATTCATTAGTTACAAAATGTTTCAATGAATCAATAAGAACATCTAAATAATTATGTATACATGCAATTATACGCTACCACTACAGTCACAAAAATGTATATCACCAAAACGCACTAAAACTGTCGCAAATTAATCTTAAAACAGTTTCATGAAAATATAAAATGTAGTAACCTAGGTATAAAAGCAAAAGATACGAGAAAAATAGTATTAATATGATAATCTAGACATGAACAAATCTAATCCACTTTTAAACTAGTCAGTTAAATAGAGGCACTTCATAGTTTTTGTGGTGTCCATAGTAGCGACAATGAAGGTGCTAAATGATTGTAAAAGGATAAGCTGTCGGAGACAGCTGACAGATTACTTCTCTATATTTTCGTAACCCGCCAACCATTAGCTTTTAAATGGGCGGTCCAAACAAAAGTTAACTTGTATAGTAGACCATGAAAGGAAACAAGATGTTGAGAACAACACAATTCATATTGTAAACTTCTCTAAGCTTTCCCACCTAATTAAAAATATCTCTACACTCGTGATTCGTGTTCCAAAAATTGTGATACTGTTTTTATAATTATTTAGTAAAAAAGACTTAACATGCTTATTGACCGTCGTGTCGGAGAAAACGACACTTGTATAAACTTAAGGTTTGTATCATTTTTATACTTTCTACACTACAAATAACCACTAGCTTCACATCGATACTTAACTTGGTCAGTCATTATTTACAATGCACCTATGTCTTTGAACAATAACTTAAGATACAAAACAAAATTAAGTGGTACATGTACCCTGCGCTGTAGATACTGTAATTACTCATGTTGTTTTCATGGAAAAGCTACAAAGACTAAAAACAAGGATGTTCCTTAATTTTCCTACACGAAAGACTCAAATTTATTTGTTTAAGGGTAGAAGCCTACAGATCATCAACCAGCAAAGGTAAGAATTGCGTAGACCACTCGGCTACAACGACGGACCCCTGAAACAAGTTGGGCAACCGACATCTAAGTGACTGCTACAACATGACAACCGATATCTGAGTGATTTCCACATGACATGGCAACTGATATCGAAGTGAATGCTAAATCACATCATCACCGATATCTAAGTGACCACTACATGACATGGCAACCGATATGGAAATGAACGCTAAAGAACATGATCACCGATATCTAGATGACTGCTTCATGATATGGCAACCGAAATCGAAGTTACTGCTACATGACATGACAAAAACCACTTCTACCAATATCAAAATATCAGAAAGAATACCTATAACGCTATATTTTTATTGTTTACTACTTGTAAGAATATCATCAGTATTATGTATTGATATGTGAAACAATTATATACATGTAAGTACATTAAAATGGTAATGCTTTCGGACTGATATAATGATACAAGGCTATCATATAGGGAATTCAGTGAAACAGGAAATAAACTAACACACTGATTCTTTGACAGCAAACACTTCAGTTAATTACACTGACCCTTGCAGTATGAATTTGATTTGTTTCTTAATATCAATAATTATGAAACATGCAGTTGATAAAAATGAATGTTTTGTTAATACATTCGCAGGCGGACACTTTCCGCTCGAGTAGTGTTGGAATTTTATTAATCACTGACAAAGAAAAGCACATTACGGTAAAATAAGGAAGCGAAGTATTTCATGTTTATGTTTGTTATCTATTTTGTACATTTAGTAGTTATACGGCCGTTTACCCTGTACATTTGGATGTGAACCTTATTCGCAGTTTATGTCTTTTAGTCGTCATGAGAGGTAAACATACTGACACATATCCAAATGTAAGCGGCAAAATCACGTATTACAGTTCCGTAATACAACAGCTACTAAATTCAAGCTAAAATCGTTTATCCACTATTAAAAATCCGTGTTAAATTGATGATAATAATAATTGTTTAAATTTAACGTAGAAACCCCTGTATCCCAATGGAATAAAGGGAGGTTATAATTGTATGCACGTCATCTGTCATGTTGTTGATGGTATTGATGTAATCATTTCTTACGTTGAGGTATGCGGTCCATTCGATAGCTAAATGAAATTAAATAGAACTATCGTAAAATATTTAAATACAATTACTTAAACGAGATACGAAACTGTATCCACCATATTTGTTTACTGTAACAGCGGTCTTTTTGACTGACTAATACACGGCTTGTTGATGTATCTCACATATGAACATGACTTGATTAACCAGAAAGCGAGAACTGTGGCTGCAGTATTACATCGTATATAAAGGTTTGAAACAACACTCATCTTAAATACATACATGTATTAGAGACTATTTTAGAAGTATTATAAGGAAATCATTGTATAACATAATGTTTTGTTTCTGTAAACTATTTCAAGAAAGTCCTTTGCTGTTCTTTTTAAATCTGTTTAAAAGTTCACAACTTGCACAACTTTCCACGCTTTCTATATGACGTTTTTTCAAAACATATAATCTAATCTAGTTTTTCTGTACAAAATACATATATTGAATTGATCTACTAAAATATTTATCTGAATATACATACTAGAAATCTACCATAAAACACTTCACATTAAGTTAACGTATTGTCAGAGCGTTATTTCTCATCGATATATAAAAATAAAAATCTGTGTGTGTCAAGTTTATAAATTGGAGAAACGAGATCTATATGATGTATGTATGAAATGAATGTAGGACATGTAAATTCACTACTATTATTGCACTTTCGCTTCGCTAAAAATGAAATTATACATAGAATAAACCACTATTATCAAAGTAAATCCTATTACCTCGAAATTGTAATATGAAGTAGTCAAGGGTTACAGAAACGGTTGATTAATATAAATGTGAACGCTGTCAACGTTTCGAAATAGCGTGTAAACTGAGTACTTTTAACTATCTCTGCGGAACAACTTCATAAAATACTACCGATCACAGGGTAGGCTCCAACCTATCTTTGACAATGTGTTATAGATTATTGTTGACGTCAATATAATACTTTTATATAGAGCTCGGACTCAAAACATAAGTCTTAAATAATTATGTCGTACATTGTATACCTTATAAAATGTAGTGAAACTATGCGAAAATGTAACCGAAATGGCGTTTTGAAATCCGTGAAGGGCTACTCATTATTTAACAGGTCTACACACCTTTGCCGACCTGGCACGTGATCGCTATTTGTCAGTCAGGATTAAGTTGTTATAATAGGCATACGATGTACATTGTTTTTATTCATTCATTACGTAGTAAAATTTAATCTTTATGAAATAATTATGTTAATTTAGCAATCATGTCAAACAAAACTTTCTTCCGATTTGCACCTTCCACTCTCGATTTATACGGTTGGAGCATTTATGAACAAATGAAACATTTACACACGTGTATAGCCATTTCAAATACATGTACAGTGAAGTCAAAAAACAAGTCGGCCTGTATTTTACAATGGTTACCGATTTGTTTTTAACATAGCAAATTTCATTAAAATTGTGAAATCCATGAGGCATGAACAATTATGAATTGTTTGTCTATGTGCACCACAATTATTATTTTCATATTGAGCATTGTATCACAGTATTATTGATGAAGGCCGACCGACGTCAACGCTTCTTTCGACTTCTTCCTACGTCACACCTCATCCTCGCGGGAATCCTGATTGATTACTTGGCGTTTCTTAACTAGCTGATGAAGCAAAATCAACACCTGGTCTATCTTTTGGTCCATTTTATTTACCTGAAATTACGATCAAGTTTTTAAAAGGGACTTGATGAAAGAAACAACAGTTCATTTCATTATACCAAGAAAAACCTTGACATGCAAGATATACTAATGCTTATTTTATATGAAATTATTTTTTACCGATCACTGCTTTTGTATGACAATACTTAAATACGTAACTCCATACTTACACAAGAACTATCACTGAAGGTGATGAATACCCACCGAACATCCCAATGAAACAGTATATAATTTTTTATGCCTGCACAAATTGAGACATGGTACTTATCAATAAAATTCCACCCAGGGGTTTTGGTGAATAAGTGCGCTCGATAATTTATTATGTTGAATCCTTTTGACCTTGACCTTTGACCTAGTGACCCGAAACATGGACCATGCACAACTAAGGATAATACTTATCACTTCTGTAAACTATCAATAAATTTAGAAATTTAGTGTGCGAAGTATTTAAGTATCTCAAACTTCTATGAGCTTGACTTTTAACCTAGTGACATAGACCATGAACAACAGGCACGATACCTATCACTTCTGTGGAGTATCATCTAATGCTGACCAGGGTTTTTGGCCTTGGGACTGAAAATCCCCTAGGCCTAAGTTAGCATACCACATTTCAAACACTGCAGACAATTTAACTGTGCTATGTGCGAATAACAACTGTAAACATGCGCTATGCGAAAGTAGTGCAAGACAGACCAGATCAATCTTCTGTTTGAATGTCGCATATGATAAGAACATATTACAAATAAAAAGAGTACATACAACTTCAAACGATTGCAGAAAGGTATATAGCTTACGGGCTGCATTACACATTTTTTTCTGTTTTAGAAATTAATGCGCTGTTAGCTGATTACGGAAGATAATCATATGCATATCACGGAAAAGTACGGATATTTACGGAAACGTACGGAGCTCGATATAAGAGTTTGTAGTTTGATTTTTAAATTTCCGATGTTATTTCATTGACAAATTTGTTATTTACGAACGATTACATCTATTTTTACCTAAAAAAAAGATATAATTTACGTACATTCCCGAGAAGGAACTCACGTGATCAAAATCACCCGCCATTTATCGAGGACGCTGCATGTCAAGGCCCAGTGAACGGTTTCACCGATTACAACTACAAGGTAACCCAAAATCATTTTTGGTTTTCTCTGTTATACACATTGTACAGTACTGTATTTATATTTCATTGCTAGTATAGCTTTGTTTATTTCTGTTTCAAGGTCTTGTCCTTGGTACACAATAATTTTCGATCCACATCATCAGATCATATCGCATGAAGTTGTACAAAGCGCAGATCGAATTATTTTTATTGACGTAAACAATTTATAATGTTGACTATGTGATCATTTTTCATTTAACGTACGTTTTATAATAAAACAAACTTCACTGCCACCCATATATTTGTGAATTATGCATGCTGTGTCATATATTGAATTTCGTCCTCTGCACATTTCGACCCGCGCTTTAGGTAAGGTTCAGCGCAAAACACGTAGGTCAAAAGTTGTTTTTCGGGGAGTATACTATAGCCCCCAGGCCTTCAGCGCCACAGCGCTTTGATTTACATTTAGCGTCCGCAATGTTTTGCTATCTTGAACCCCTGTGACCTTGACCTTTGACCTAGTGACCCAAACCATGCACAACTAGGCATGGTACTGATTACTTTTATGAATTATCATTAATTTCTGACCAGGGGTCCGGAGATCTAGTGTCCACAAGATTCTGTCTACAGACGGAGAGACGGACAGATTAAGCTGAATCAGGTATATCCCCTTATACTTTGTGTTCGGGGGTTATAATAAAAAAGTTAAAAAAAAATACTTAACCGTTAAGTATTTAACTGAGTATGGAATTACATTTTTAAATATTGTGACAATTCATATGGTCTGTACATGTTTTAAAGTATACATGAATGCGAAAAAATGCAGTGAATGCAACTGATGAATTTTATCAAAAGCAATTCATTGCTTTCACTCATTTACATGATCTCTCATTAATCACACACATCGCTGCAAAAAGTATAATGATGTATAATAGATTTAGACATTCACATGCAATATATAAAACAAGAGAAATCAGTAAAATAGCTTAATCTATATAAGAACTCACTTGACTTTCTATTTTCATCACCCTGGCGCTAATAGTTTGTCTTTCGCGCTCCTTATGACTTTTGGAATGAAGTATTCCAGGTTTTCCAAGAGACTGGTCAATCCTGAAGTTTAAGATCAAATCATCTGACATCAATTAAAATACACAAAGTAATGTTGCAATATATGGGTATACTAATAATTATCATAGCGAAAACAACCGTTCATGTTTAATTTAAATTCAAGATCGTATGAAACAAACAGATTTCAGATTTTAATTACATACCCTCATGATACTTTCATGTTCTATCTGGGTTAAACAAATATGACTATCATCAAAGTCATAATTATAGACCTTGTACCAGCAAACAAACAGCCGATCGGGAGGTTTTATCATCGAAATTTCCAAGCCAATTACATTCTGTGCTCTCCTTACAATGAACATTTAAATTGTCAAAAATAAAAATACAGCTTCAACAGAAAACACTTACCGCCGCTGTAGCTCTTTTATTCTAACCATCATATTGAGATGACCTTGTGAGTATTGTTCTATTACATCACGGACATCGTAAGGCTTTCGAGCTTGCTAGGCAAAAAAGAAAACACACGTTTTAAACTATTTGAAATACTTAGGATGTGAAAAATCACCTGTTCTGAATATTAATGTGGGACACAGGTGTTTTATCTTCGGCTTAATTTACCTCAATAGAGTTTCTCAGCCTTAAGAACGGCTGTTACAAGTGTCTCCTTTTTGACATCATGGTACGAGGGTGTTTACTGTATTTGTACCGAATTCAACTAGACCAGCTTGAGGTCAGCGTATCGACGGAAATTCTTAACATTTTGTTATATATAGAAATTATTAAAAAATATAATTAAATGCAAGCTTATGTTTTCCACATATGTATTTCACAAAAACGTGCATATTAGCGCATCAATAATTTACAGCGTAACTATTAAGCATTAATATAATATAACTTGGATTCCGCTCAAATAAGTGAACAACTCATACTATACGATCGTGACCCGCGCGAAGTATGAATCTGTAACATCCTAACTGAGCAGCCGAACGTGTGTCTGTTTTCTGTTATGCTTTAAACAACGAGGCAAATTTGCAGTAATGTCTTATTTGGATTACATGTATTATTGTGTTGGGTAAACTTGAGAACAACCTTTAAAATAATAAGTAAAGGCATTGTGTATTCGACGTCAGACTTGGTTGAAAAAACATTTGAGTTTATTTATTACAAGATGTGATAAAACGTATAATTTCCTCTTTCAAGGCTTTATAAAATAGAAAATAGAAATTTAAAAGTATAAATCAAAAGGCACATGTAATTATATTTTAGATAAACGAAAGTGAAAGTTTGAAGATTTGCGCTTACTTGAAATTTTCGTCTTGCAACAAAGTACTTCAGTTTTCTAATGACTCTGATCGCCGTCTTGTGAGCCTCAGTGAGTCTAAAACAGACACCGAGAGTAAAACGCAGTGTCATACCATCATAAAGTCATAAATTATGTGCTTGCTTATTCCCAGTCAATATTTCACAATACTAAATACATGTACCAAGCACAATTTTATGGCGTTTAAAACAGAACGTTCTGTCAGATAAAAGTTGTCGCCATTGATACTATACTGGTTAAATAAATTTATAATTACCTTGTGATTATGTAATGGGATTTATTGAACTTACACGACAACTTTCTCCGGCTCTTCATTTTCATAATCTGAGTCATTGTCGTTATCCTTGCCGCCGAAGTTAAAACCAATGATACTCGGACGGTGACTCCAGAAACTGTCACGACGATTGGGTTTTGGTGTTCCTTAAAAAGAAAACATACTAAAACGGTTAATATAGATGATACTTTATGAAAGCGAAAATTAACTTTATGAAAGCGTAAATAAAAAAATAATGTTATCCTATATATAAATGTTGTTTGAAACATTCTATTACATTGCATGGAACAATATCACTTAATGAGACGCTTTGAGTTGGTACTGCACTATTTCAAGATATTATGCAACATAGATTCAAAAATATAAAATCAATACAAAAGAGAACAACTAGATATTTGACAGTGAAAGGTACAAATATCATGACTATCATCAACTGACTTTGGAATAATACTCTGTAATTTCTAGTAAATGTAATACTGTTGCCACAAAATGCAAGACCTTTAAAAAGTCGTACAGTCCTATTATTTCTTGGCTTTTTATCTGCTTTGTAGAATACCACACTAAAGCATATCAATTTGGAACACGCAACTTTTACAGATAAATCTTTTGTTCATTTGTAATTTTAATGCTTTGACCTAAAAAGTTGTATAATCTATTTTGGAAATAGGAATACCGAGACGTTTGACTATGTAAAAATATACAACGTTCAATGTCTTTGAAAGAGATGTTTGTCTTTTTAACATTATAGTCAAACGTGGCCGTTTACATTTAAATCTTACCGTCGATCTAATAATCAGTTCAACTTTAAAGCTGTATATTTATATAAAAACATATTAAATAATATGTTAGTTGTAATTTTTGTTGTAACTTTTGTTTTTGTCAGCTTTATCAATTTACATGCCTTACCCTACGTTACTTACGATTTAGGTTCATAAGGTCACGAGGTACCTCCGCCACGGAAAGGAATTTGTTTCAGTGTTTATAATGCTATTATTCCAATCCATTCTTCTTGTGATTGTAAAATGTATGTTTGAAATATTGAACTGAATAAATATGTTTAAACTGATCGTCGAAATTTTCTAGACAACTAGAAAGACGTTTTGTGATAGTTTTATGGACACCACGAAGTAAAACCTACAATCTGTTGCTTCAGGCACTCAAGTTCTTGTTAAATTCTGCTCTCTGAGTATTTGAAAACGTCATTTCTTGCGTTGTATACCTATTTTGTCATCATAGTTAACCGATGACACGCTATCTCTCGCTGTATGGCTGTTTATCGAGTTAGCATCAAACCTGGTTGAAAACCGTCGCTTTCTTAAAGTTACACTTGCTCGGCGTGCTACACGTGATAACATTGTTTCGTCATTGTTTGTGTCATGGATGTGTATTCGCCACGTGGCTTCAGACTTCGAATTAGGTTCAGCTGCATGACATCGCCATAGGCACTGTGAATATATAAGCATTAGTAGGTTTTTAATCGTATACCAGGTAACACTTCATCCAATAAAACCACTCACAGACAAACGCTTATCGACAGAAGATGTGACATACTCATTACTCATTATTGAAGCACACATAGGGACTCCTCTGCAAGTTACACACCTCATTGGAATCATAATAAAGAAGCAAATAATAAAGCAATAAATTAAAACCCCGATTTCATGATGTACTTTCGTATGATAATAAAGCGCTTTAATTTGCTCGTACATGTACTAGACTTAAATTAAGTCTGTTCTTTTTCTTGTATTTCACGAAAACAAATACTGACTCTGTAACCTTTTGAAATGTCTACTTTAAGCCTATAAATTTAAGAGTCTCTTTACAAGACCCATGTACATATGGTAAAAAAATCCGGCCTTTTGTCTTTATAGATAGATAAAACACCGGTACTTGTGTTCCTTTTAAACAAGTTGCACTAAATCAGTCGAGTTGTAGTTAGCAACAATAAAACTTTTAAGCTGTTTCATAAACACCAAAAGAGGACGATTTGTGTAAAACGCTCATTAATAGACAAATTAAAGTATAAAGTATAATATGTATTAGCATCATTTTCAGCCCGTACAGATCAATGCTATTTCACATATCTTATTATTATTTACGGATAGTCATTACGTTCAAACATTTTTAACATATTGCCTATCATTGCTATCAAAGATAATCAAAGTGTTGAGGTGGAGAGTGCGATAGGCAGCTTGAAAACGTTGACAGACACTGTGCAAATCTGTAACAGTATTCTAGTCCACGCTTAACAATGGTCTACTTAATACTAATATATACTCTATATATATATAGTTGAATGTTCTGTAGAATTATTTGGCGGTTGTAGAATTATAAATGAGGTTGTTCGGCTTGAAAATACGAATGTAATAGCAAGTAGTACCTTACCTTTTTTATGTTTTCTTCGTGTTGACTACGTGGCAACTGTTTGACGACAATCGCCAAAACAAAATGATGACCAAACACATAAAATCAATTTATTTGCGTTTTACCTGTATGAGAGTTGCTGCAGCTGGAATCTGTCTATTGAAATGCTTTTGTCTTTGTTTCTGTTGAACTTTTAATGCAAAACCAGATCCAAGTATTCCCTGTAAAAAAATTAATATCAAGAAATAATCAACCTCAGTAACTTTCTCCATGCAAACTCAGAAACACATATTAGGTAATAAGTACATTTCATCAGACTTTTTTTTTATAGAATATCATTACCTGTTATTTCAGGGATAAATTTTTAATTACCATATTTTATTTCCAAGAACAAATTTCGTGTTTGAAATTGTTTTGTGATTGCAAGTAAATGGGTTCCGTGAACAAAAATAACTTTATGGAGGTTATATGGCGGTAATCACTTTCTATCAGTAATTCTAGCTTACGGTTGTATAGTTGTCAACTTTAAAGACATTTAATGACCTTTACAATTATGGAACAGAAACAAAGCACATCTGGAATAAATACCTGCACCTGAACCCAGCAGGTACAAGGAGGTAAAAATATTTAGTTTTTCATTATTTTCAGAATACCTTTACGTTTTGCCATTATAAATTACATTTACTGTCAAACTGTCTTGATATCAGGCTCAATTTGTATTAAATGATACTTTTTCCTCTCTAGCGGATACAAAAGCACCGGTAGCACCGATTGATGCTCCCCAAAGCCCGCGTATGCTTATGAACAGTACACATGCTCTGTTCTTTCAAATGAAAACTTAACAAGTTTCAATTCGTTTGCCATGGAAATTGTAACTGTTAACAAGCAAACTAAACAAGATCATCTGTTACACCCGAAACAGCGTTTTTGAATGAACAGCACATCAATTTTGTTATTTCAAATGAAAACTTAACAAGTTTCAATTCAATTGCACAAAAATAGCATTAAATATTGTAGACAAGCACTAGGGAAATAATGACACTGTACTTCCTCTTAACATTTTCTATCACTTTCTTTAATATCTGTTTCATTTTTTGGAATTATGTTTCGAATAAGGATAATTTCATACGATGAAAGGATATAATTCAAATATGGAGTCAGATGAAGATCAAATATGGTCAGCTAGAATTATACTTAACTTAATCCTTCCAGACAAGCTGTTTACATAAAGGGGGATAATCTAATAGGAGTGCCATGATGGCCCTATATCTCTCACGTGAGACCTACTTATGTCAACTCTAGACTATAACATAAACACAAACAGTCTGTTTGACCATGACAAGACAAACATTTTTACCAATTCACATGATGATCGGCTATAAAAGGTGACTTCTAGAGAACCAACACGAGTTTCCTTGGAATCAACCTGGTGACCTAGTTTAAGATATAAGGTGAACCACACAAACACTTTGACCAAATTTCATGAGGTTTATGTATTAAATATGACCTCCAAACTGTTTACAAAGTTTTAATTTGATTCGTTCTAGTGACCTAGTTTGATCCCAAGTAACCTAGTTTCAAAACTGACCAATCACTCATTTTGATAAAATTCGGACCAATTTTCGTGAAAAATAGATATTAAATGTGGCATCAAGAGTATTAACAAGGGGTAAGAGTGAGGTTGGGTGCGCACCATAAACCGGTTTAAGCTCCCCAGTGGTGTTTTTGCCACTGACCGTTCCAAGGCGGTGCCCCACTGTGTTCCTTTAATTGTTCGTTTTGTCCTCGTGTGTTTGCTTTGTATGCTGGTGTGTGTTGGTGGTGTGTGTGTGTGTGTGCATGGTTGTGTGTGTGTGTGTCGTGTGTGTGTGCGTGTGCGCGCGTGTGTGTGTGTTGGTGGTGTGCACTTCTGGGTGATGTGGGGTTCGTTTTGGGGAGGCTGCGTTTTTGGTACGTGGCATTCCCTGTTTGATATTATTTTTGTTTTTTTGCATTAATTTGAGCATGTGACCTTGTTCTTTATTGGCTCAGATTTGAAATTGACATCGATGGCATTAGGACAGACATATGATGATTGGGTAATAAATGTGGCCTCTGGAGTGTTCACAATGTTTTTCTTTCATTTGTCCGTGTGTCTGTGTATCCAAAGTGATCCAGATTCAAACATTTCGTAGAAATCATTAAAAACTTCATTCTGACCAATTTTCATTATGATTAGGTTGAAAATGTAACATCTATGGCATACACAAGATTTTTCTATGGTTTTACCTTGTAACCTAGTTTTTGCAGAAAATTAGACCGATAAAGTTTCATAAAGATCCAATGAAATATGCAACCCCTATTGCATACAGTGTTTTTTCTATGCTTTGATCTAGTGACATAGTTTTTAACCGGAGATGACCATATTCAAAATCGACCAAGATTTCACTAAGGCAGTCATTCTAACCGAAATATCATGAAGTTGTAGTAAAACATGCATACTCTATTGCAAGAACTGGGTATTTATTTGATTTGACCGGGTGACCTAGTTTTTTACTTCATTGGAAGTCGACCCAGAAATCAACGAGACAGTCATTATGTTCAAGTTTAATACAGAGCGAATATAAAATGTAACCTCTATTACATACACAGGGTTTTTCTATGATTTGATCTAGTGACCTAGTTTTTAACGCCAAATAAACTATAGTTTAACCCAGATTTCATTAAGGCCGTCATTCAGATCAAGTGTCAGCAAGATCCATTATATAATGCATCCTCTATTGCATACACACGGTTAAGTGTGGACAGACGACAAACGGACGTACTCCCTAGAGTGACATTGTTTGTTTTCGTGCATGTGGGATATTGGAGTTCAAACAACACTTCTAGGATGCAGTTTTTTTATTACTTACTGAACTAAACATAACATACCTTTCATATTTGCGGGATTTTCGTGAGAAACAAAAGGGGATATTTGTGTGTGGTTTTTTTATTTGTATGTATGGGCTTAACCCATGTGCAACAAAAAAGCCCACATGCAGTCTCTGTACTTGCAATTCACCCCACACTGTCACTTACGTGAGAACTATAGGCAAACAGACGACGGACACCAGGCGACCACAGTAGCTGACTTGAGCATTTCGTAGTATTCAGTTTTTTTATGGTACATGTAAATGCAAATACAATTAATTGGTTAATATAGCCTTGAGAAACGGGGTTCAATTTGGATTTCAGGAAAGATATCTTTGAACTCTATATGTTCATTTTATAAATGGAGCGGACTCTATTTGCTTTCACGAGACAAAACTGTTATGCACACATAATAACTTCATAATACTACTTCCTATCAAGTAACGCAATTTTCAAGTAGATAGAAGCTTAATCGTAGCTATCCTCTAAGTAAAACGGAAGCGGCTTAACAAGAACAACACGTTATTTCAAGTTGGCTAAAGACAAATCCAGGCAAAAAGTCTCTCTAAGCCAGACTAATAGTTAGTTTACGGTTCTGTGTATACGGTAGATATATTTGGAGTTTAAACTCAAATTACATACAAAATTATCATTCAATTTGAACTAACTAATGGAGCCTTTATTTAGAGACTGTTACTCTGTTATTCATTCTGTCAAGTAAGCACAATATATATTCCTCTTTTAAGGAGCCAATTAAGAAAGCCATTAGTAGAGCTCATTACTTTATTATCGGTATATACAAACTGACACCGGAAGTCATTACGCCAAAACTTACAGCTGGTAACGCAAAAAAGGAGATGGCGAAGACCGCAAAACAAGACGCTACAATTTTACCCATCCATGTTTGTGGAACTTTATCTCCATACCCTATTGTCATCACGGTTATCTGGAAAAGATCATTTACTTGGTATTAGATACATCTACAGCCTTTAATGATACAAAAATGTCAGGCTCCAACTCACAAAGATCCATACAGAAACCAGACTCTAGTTAATCACAGTTTACATTAGGAACTAAGATGTTTTACTAATAGCAAATATACTAATGTAGTACAGATAATGTTAATTTGTCAATGAAATAATGACCGACTGCATATCTTCTCAGAGTATAATGACCTCTGTCAAAGATCGTATCTGTACTTTTATTTTCACGTTATATACTATGCCAGAGATAGGTGGGTCATTTCTATTGCGTGACTAATAAATAGACGCCACAATTTTACTACGTTTGCACAAGTAGGCAGGGAATGATACGATGTCAGCGTGCATGACCGTAATATAACTAAGGACTGATAACAAGTGTGTTATGGGTATACAATGCACATATCGCTATATTGTGCTGAAGATCAGAAGTCATTGCTAATATATCTAATTTTTGCTTTCTAACGCATATATTGAAAAGAAAATAGTTATGCCATTTTTATACCTTAGACCTTACAAGTAGTCTACAAATGGTATGTTAGATATCTTATCTGTGCCAGTTAGTAACTGTTATCAGAGCTTATTCTGGCACTGAAATTCGGTATTTGAGATGTACGGGACTGGTTGCTTATCAGGTTACTTATAGTCAAACACACTGACAAATTGCTGTTGATACAATGTACTGCAGTCTTTGCATAGTTTTCTAATACGCTTACCTATGAAAGCTTTTATTCCAACACTACATACCTGCTTTTTCCGAGTTCGCAATTCGCACCTACAATGTACTATTTTTAAGTCATTACTTATGCATTTGTACCATAGATCAGTATTCTGTTATTGACTTACCACTCCCCACCAAAGGGCGTCTGCATAGCTCTTGAAGTCATCGGAGTTTTCTTCCCTCTCGGCGAGGTATACGAAATAGGATGAAAATATCAAACCAAGGAAACCAATGTATAAAGTTGTAATGAGCTCCTGAAAAACATGTGTCGCAGAAGATTTATAACTATGGAGGGCAGTATATATCTTAAAGACACAATTTATGGTACTGATTGTAGTTATACCTTCACACACGAGTTAATCTCTAATTACACTGACTGTGGTAAAATATAAAAAAGTGTTTAAAAGTTTCAAACATCAGTTTGATAATTAGTTTGCGTAGAAAATGTTACTACTTTTCAGGCCTTCAAGCTTTGACAGAAAGTGATGAAAGTTTGATAGCCTTATATCATCAACGTGTTATTATTACCGAAAATGTAAAAGTGTATGAGAGTCGCATATCATAAGGTAAAATCTGTGATACAACTGAATGCTTTCTGACATTTCTTGGCTGAAGCGATATTTAGCTGAAAGGTAGGCTATCACCTATGTCGGTATACCTGTCTATGTAAATATATCACAGATCCCAGAAGCCGCCAAGTTCCACCCTGTCTGTCAACATGTAGCATTCGCAAGATCTGTAAAAATCGTACCCCTCTGAAAAATATGTTAATGATTAAAACTACAAAACAGAAAAAAACACATTTAAAAATGCACCTAGTAATAAAAACAATATCATGCCAGGCTAGCAATTTATTGATTCAACACATATCAAATATACTGCTGTTGTGTATTTGGTCACTGATGAAAAATAAAGCTTGTTCTTTGATATAAAAATATGTTTACGTAGAAAACTTATGTGTCAGATCACGGAAGTGACAAAACATTGAAACATAAATAAAACTGCATCTTATTCATAAAAGAAAACAAAAAGCTAAGGGTTGCACTGGTTTTTGTCTTAAGTGGAACTGTTAATTACTTAACTCCTAGCGTTATGAAGGTTTCAATCATATAATGCAACATATGTCAGATACGAAACTAACTGCCGTTAAAAAATAGCTAGATGAAACCAGACTGTTAGTACTGTCATGTAAGGTGCATTGTATTGTGCTAAATGATTTCTTTGTTATATTTTTCTTCTATATCAATAACAAGAAATTAGTTCAAATTGATCATGAAAGCTGCTCGCTCTCCCTTGCCGTTGAAAAAAAATGAATAAAAAAAAAATGACATACTAATACACAAATACAAAAGTAAAGGCTTTAATCAACAAACGAAGTAAAATCTAGGTAGGAATTTGCTAAAATCGATTAAAAATGCTAGAAACACTACTCTATATGGTTATATTTCATTTTCAAAAGCGTTTGCAACGCTTTATTATTTGGTAGCGAATTATTTAAAATCTTAAGGATATACTTTACAGGAATTTTATACTGGAACCTTTTTATAGGAGTATATGTTCTAAAATATGTTATTTTAATACAGTTTGAAGAACTTACCAAAATCTGAGAGCGAATACATTTAAGTGTTCGATAACTTTAGAGCTAATGAATTATTCAATATGATTGTATTGTTTGTGTGATAGATTCACGTATAATTTCATTATCTTGGCCGTATGAAATACTGCACTACTACTTAACCAGTAAATCATAAACGACAAAATGATAACAATCTGTAACGGTGTTATAAGATATGCAAGTCCCTTCCAGAAAATATCTCGAAATTTTAGTTTTTCTTCAGATGTTTTATTTTGATACAGTGACCAATTCAATGTTTCACTATTTTCAAATATATTTCTATCGTGATGTAGTTTGTTTTGGCATAGATGTATCATATGTTCACGACTCTTACCAGTTTAATTTTATTTCAAATAATGTATCATAAAACTGTTTAAGAATGCTTATAGGGAATTAATGGCAATTTTTATTTCAGAGAAAGGCTAGTAGCGATCGGGTTGAATTTAGAATATTTTCCTGAATTGTAAACCTGACACACTAATGAACAGATGACATAATAAATGACTGATAAACATAAGATGTCGAATTCGCAAGGTACACTGAAGAATAAAAGAGGCTTAACGTACCTTATTGCTGATGTTGCGAATACTTGACCCTCAGACCCTACTGTAAATACGATTATCGATGCTGCTACTACTAAAAAATCTGAAAGTGAAAAATAATGGAGATATTTCTTCAACTTACAAAACTGTTGTTGAAAATAAGACTTTCGTAGTGATCAAAGTTCATTATAGAAAAAATCAACTTTAAGTACCGATTCTATTATCATAAGAAAAGGCGACTGTATCCTTTTGTTTACCAAAACAATTACAATTATGATATAATGGTCACTGCTTTTGGTCTGAATTACTGGCCAAATCCCTTTTTTAAGACCAAATTTCTCACAAATCTTTATCTATATTGGTGCTACTGTAATGTGCTGTACTTATCCTACCAGTGTATACGTTTCAAAAGCTACAACTTGTTCAGTGTTGCTTCATGAAATATGAACATTTTCGCCAATGCTGTTCTAAAGTCTTATTTAAATACGTTTTAGAACATATAAAAAGGTTTATCTTGACGTCTAAATGCTCTGTTCTTAAGTGATATCTAAGTCCATTGGTTTTTACTCGTTTGTTAATTTCAACAATGCAGTGCTTTTAATAGATGTCATACAAAGCCTACGCTGGGATTATTAATTTGCCGCATTATCCTTTTTAAAGTAATATGATTTATTGCACGGTTGGTGTTCATTGAGCGTTTATTTTAAGAGATCAAATTGACACTAATGGCTCTGAAACAGAAGAGAACAGCTGAAACAGATGCTTTCTCACGCCTGTCTCACCATCTGAATAACTGAAAAACCTTATCATGTTTGAATTTATTTTCTAAAAATATAAATGTAGAAACCTTTTCCTTGAATTGTTTCATTATATCACTGTAAAAACAGAAAGGAAACTTTACACTGAAATGGGTGGCAGCTGGGTTGCCACCCATTTTGGTGTAAAGTAACCCTATTGTTTTTATGGAAACAATACACCCTGCTATCGGGGAAGCAGGACACCGTTCATGGTGTTACTTAACACGTTTTTCACAAGACAAACGTAACACGTTAGTGTAAGCGTACACTTTCATTACATATAAACCCTTTCAAAAATTCATGAGGGCAAAATCTGCACTTATTGGTCCTATCAGTCCCATCACATTTCTCGAGAATGTCAAACAGATGGTTTGTGTAAGACGATCTTAGTAAGTGGTTACGTAACTAAATTTTCAAAGAACTACTTATCTGAACTCTTTACAACATTCTGACGGGTTTCATAACTAAACGTCACGAAAAGACTTTTCGTTCATAATTTCGCGAATAATAGCAAAGTGTTCATGTATGATACACGGATGTGTCCGTCTTAGTCACGCTACAATTTGAGACCATAACCATGTGCATGGAATGCGGCATAGAATTAAGGCACATGCAAGTCCTTGGTCAGTTGACTTGTTTACGATACACGAATTTTAGGGCAAAGTTACACTTCCGTGTTACTATATCCCAGTCGGTGTATCTGACCAACTTACACTTGTACGGATTTACAAAACGCCAGATCGGGAGTATCTCTTCACTGATTTTGGAGTAAAATTGCATTTCGGTGATTCTCTACTCGCACACGGTGTAACTTACACGGTAACACCATTTTCCAAGCTGGTTTACACTATATTCAGAGATAATTAACACTTATTTTTTACAACGTACATAATTTGTTCTAATTCGGGAAAATGCTTTGAAATATTTTCCCTATCTTATTTTAAGGAAAGTCGTATGTCGTATTTGCTTTTTCTGCAAATAGTATCGTCAATTCTTGACTTTTCAAATGTTGCACTCATGTGATGAAGGTTGCTACATGTATTATAATCTAAAAAGCCTTCACTGGCAGACAACAACCATTCAAATAAGTTACCTCTTAGTACATAAGTTCATTAATGAAATTTTGATATTTGGATATAGATAACTTGGTGGAAAGGTTTAGTTGAAAGCAATATTCTCATAATTCTTAATTGCTTTTATAAGTAACAGCTAGGTTGAATGCTTCCGTAAAAATCTAATCCATGTATTAATTCATTATATACGGTGCATTCATTTGTATACTTGGACACTCATTCAATATTATGTCGATCTACCCATATCTAAAAAGTTTTGAATCGTTTCTCCTTTGTTTTTAAAACATAAGTTATTGTCGACATTCAAAGCTGACATGATATTCCCTCAATTAAGGTATGTTTTAGAAGTAAATTAAATACTCCGATTTCTAAGATTGCACCCATACATTGAATTTTACATTTTAATCCGTTTCAAGTCAGAATAATAACGTTCTATACTGTATTCAAGAAATCAATTGCAATAGCAATAAGATAAGAATAATTAGTTTCATTCTATTTCAGTGAAGTGATTTCAAACAACATTTGAATTAAACCTTGAAATACATGGAGAGAAAAGTGCATTTTGTATTCAGAGACGGCACGATTCGAGATACTTGTAATATACTCTCATTACTTCAAGTTGATGTGATTCATAAGTAGGACATTAAAGGTCCAATTCTAAGACCAAATTGAATTTTCTGGAATTGTAACAGGGAAATACAGTTTGAAACTGGCTTTAAAACTTTACAATAGCCGTGCTGTATTTTCCTGTTTGAAATACTGCTGCAGTAAAAACCAGCGAATGTTTTTGTATTTCCTTAGATTGACCTGGTGGTCTTTTTGTTCTATTTTCGCTTTATTACATGTTGTAAACAGTCAGACATATACGTTGGAGAGCAGTCGAAGTGAAATCTTTCAGGTTTATTTTAAAAAAGCATGCTTATTTATATAGAATCTATTTACAGCCTCTTTCTGTTAGATTTTTGTAAAATTACAAAAAAATGAAAACTGGAAAACCTACTTTTGTTTTTGAAAATGCAAAATATAATTTATTAATTATTTTGTTAAACTCAAATTTTAACACAATATGGTAACATTCGATGCAGTATGTCATATTGTCCTTCTGAGAAGACGCCTGTTACAATTCAGGAAAAAGAAAATTCGATTTAGTGTTAGTAATGGACCTTTAAATAAAATTTGCAGTTTGATTACAGGTTATATATGTCTCGATTCAAATTTGATCTTAAATGTAACAAATAGAATAGTAAAGAGTAAATACACAGATTTCAGGAAATAGTTTGGTTCAATGTTGGGAAAACAGGCTTTTAAACATATGAACTGTACCTAACCTTTTATACAGAAAAAGTACCCACTAAGTAATCAAGACTTCTTCGAATGACAAAATCCTGTACTAAATGTTTATTGATTTTATTAATGCATTCTATAAGCTGATGATAATTCTAATTATTTAATTCTAAGCTCTATTCACATGAGTATGCGAATTTTGTACCCTTTAAGGAAACCAGTTTGTGAATGATTTATAACCATGCCTATGAATCTTGTTATTGTATTTGTCGCTATTTTGTAATCTACATCGAGCAAGCTAATTGGACGGAAAATTGTCTTTAAGGAAGTATCTGAATTTAGTTTTGGTTTCAGAGTTATAATTCCTTGTTTTTTCTGTAAATTGTAAGATTTTCGGTATTATAAGAACGAAATATTGACCCTTTGATAAATTTCCACATTATTTTGGGATTTGAATTTTCATTCAGATTTGTTATCTCTTCATTTTTGATACTTGTTTTATATTGCTAGACAAGTTGTAATTTAAAATGATTCCTAGTTTTCAATTTGAAATACCCGCGGTCCTTGGACTCATTGAAAACTTACAGTTATTATATTTTTTGAGTGTAAAAAGCTGACGACAGCTACGTTCGTTATTGCGAACGAAAAACTTACAACTATCCATATCTTTGTTAATGTGTACTTGCTCACTATTTGATAAAGGTGACTAAATATTAATCCAAAGCATTGCAGAAATTAACTTAGATACACTGTTTGCAGACTAAGCACTTGATTACATTAATTATTCATGAACTTCGTACTCTATGGAAACATTTTAAATGGAATATCATTGACATTTAATTCTTTACACTTCAGTATTCATTAGTATACGGCTATCGTTTTGAATTGATGTAATGAAACAGAATATTTATTGATGCCGTGCAGATTTATTAATTCAGGACAGAATCCTGAATGAATATGAAAGAATAAAACACTTATAAGCAATTAATTGAAGACATTTCATACCACTAAGGGATCACTCTTTTATTAATTTGTAACGACGTCAATGTAATTAATTTTTAAATCGAACGTGCATATCAGAGAAAGATTTTTAAATTAAGTAATTTAATTACAGGAAAACTAAACAAATATAGTAACATAGAACAGAGCAGAAAAACAGTTTATCATAATTAAGCACATACAGGTTATCTTCTTTTACATTGCATAAAGGAAAGCACATGTGTATATTTTATAATATAATATCAAAATACAGTTTTCAACATAAAACATAAGAATATCATATATTCTAGTTTTAAGAGCCATTTCTGTAAAATTGCTGTAAACCTTTGTGTCTGATATGGTCAAAACGAAACTTATATTAGACACTGACCTGGGCGCAGATGTATGGTAAAAATCTACCGAATCTTGCAATGATAATTATACACTTATACACAATAATACTTTCAATGAATAATTTTTCTATAATCATTGATAAAAGATTCTTTATAGATTTTAAAATGAGTTGTAGTAAATCACCATAAAACGCCAAAAAAAACCGAACAGTTCTTCCTTTACCTATGACTGATATGGGTTTTGTTGCAAACCTTATTCGTCCTCTCATACCCATATATTTGCTCCGACATCCAGCTGACCATAGTCGTACCGAATATTCCACGCCAAAAAATACTACAAGAACGATCTCCTATAAATAGAAACAGTTAATTATTGTTATAAGTGTAATCTGAAATATTATTTAGAGATTTTTCTAGTTATAATGTTTAACACGATGAAATAATAAACATACGAAATCAATAAATATTTAAAAGATAAAAAATGTCGCTTTGGTGTACTTGTTTCAGTAAATAGACCTTACGTTAACGTTTCCATGACGTCGCAAACATGTACCCTCGTATTTTCATGATTTCTAGTCAATAAATTTGCACTTCTGTGCGCTAACCACTTGCCTACGGCTGACAATACCTCTGAAGTTACAAATGTAAAACGGGAAGAACGTCCGTACTTAGTACGAAAAGAACCGTTAACACGCGAAATGCTCACAGAAATTGATTTATTCAGCGCAATTACTGAATAATATATTCATGCAGGTCAGGATCAGGTTAATTTGTCTGGACCATATTGGTATTTTTATTTTCATTTTTTGTTGTCACATAGTTAAATAATCAAGAGATCTTTAAGTTTAAACATGATCTAGCGATTAACATTGGTGAATTACTGATCCACAGTTTGAACAACAAAACCCAATTACATGTAGATGCAACAAAATTATAAGCACGAATGTGAATCGTACTTAACAAATATAACAACATTAGGTGAACGTGTGCGGGAGGTTATGTGCAAATTCTGTACTATTATATATACATATATACATATATATTCAAAATCAGTTTAATGACGGTTCTACGTTTGGTACACTAAAATATATAATAAAATATTTGTTTGTTGCAGAATACTACAGCAGTACGTCGGCCGAATTTGTTCGTTTGCCGGGATCTTTTGAACATGACTACAAGTGTACAGTTTTAAAGCGATGTGACTATCAATTAATTGACGGAATAAATCAATCATTGATTGAAACAAAAGAACATTTCCAAGAGTATAACTTATTACATATGAATCTTCATTCCACTTTTATTCCTACTGAATATTGTGAAAATCGTTTGTAACTATGCTTGTCAACAATACAATAATTTTTTAAAGTTTAATTTCATTTCTTCTTGCTTAAAAGAGAAATTACTGACATAAAATATAGGTGTGGCACTTATACTTTAATATAGGTATATGATACATGAATATATTAAACAGATGCAGTTTACCAACGATTTTTGCATATATCCGCGACAAAGTCAAAAAGTACATTGTGTATGCGTTTCATCTTTTTAAATGTTAAAGTGACATTATGCGCTTCTAACTGCACAGAGTGTATTTTGGATACAGTTTTATAAAGGCAATTTTCGGTTGCTGTGCATTAGTATTTGAAGTAGGTGCTTTAGAAAAAAAAACATCGGACTAATAAAATTATAGTTCCTTTCTTCGCAGTGATCTCCCTTGTGTTGTAGTTGTTGTTGGTAAAGATTTCGGCAGTGGAAGGGAAGCAACTCCTGCGTGCAGTTCTTTATTTTAAAAGACTGCCCCAGTCAAAATAGGAAAAGTAGTATTCGGAACGTTATTATTTCGTACTGGTATCGGAAGAGTTTGGTGTATTGGGTAAAACACTATTATTTGTTCTACCCTTCTTGTACACACACCTATTTCAGCTAGACTTTTACTTGAAAAAAATGAGCAAAATTCCACTTAAATTAACGATTTCATCCGCTTTATTAAATTTAAAAAAAAATGACAATTTTATATTACAATTCAATATAAAATCAATTGTCACTGTTTACAAAGTGATCAAAATAATGTTCAATTGTGTAATACAATCAAAATCAGATGGAATGAAAATTTCATTTGAAAATGAAGATTTTTTTGTAACGTCATTCACATGAATGCGTTTGTTATTTTACTGTTAGGTCATTTTAATTTGTTTCAACTTTGTGTTTCAAACGTTTTGAATTCATATCAAGCTCAAAAAGCAAACTTTTTTTACAGTCAGCACTCCGTATGAGAAACAAATCAATAATAATTGGTGTTGTTCCGCGTTATTATTCATGTCATGCATTAGGAAAACTGATCAATATATTAATTGATCTAAATGTACGTCGCTTCTATATTGTATTAATGATTTGCCGTTAAAACCTTAAGAAAATGATTCAAAAGGTCTGGTATAACATGAATAATACTTGGCTAAACAGAGCAAATATTTCAGTATAATTCCGCTCTCTGTTGAATGAAACGTGTAGTTAACCTTCTGGACTATGACTTCATGATTTCATCGCTTTTCTGATTCTTTTTTAATTTAAAATGAAAGTGTACAGTCGCTATAAATCATTGAAACAAGAAATGCCCGTTAACATGCAGACAATCCATCGGTGAAAGCAGCACTGCAGAAAATGTATCATTTCCCAGACAAATATGCTAAATAACATTATCTGTAATGTCGAGAAAAGAGGATATACTAGCACTTAAACAAAGCAATTGTCGGATCTGAAGACCTTATCCAATGGATAATAAAAGGTTCCCTACCGAGAGGCATCAATTTTATGTCTGAAAGAGTGCTTTTAATGGTCTCGCCCACGTTTATTTAGGTTCTACAAACTCCTTAAATGATAAAAGCGTGGCTCGCTATGAGGATATTCTATTATTTTTTCTATTTTTGTCACAGCTCACAAATTAGCCTATCAAGGACAAAGGTTATTTCACAAAAAATCACCTTTTTATATAAAAGGGCATTGTGGACAAACTATCTTAATTATGAGACCAGTATTATGAATAAATTTTCATGTTTGACAAGATACGCAAGTTGCATTGTTAAAGTCATAAACAGTATGATCGATGTACAACACATAACAACAAAAACTCAGCTTTGCAACATAATGAAAGCAAATAATGCACTACTTCTCAGAGATGCAAACTAAGCTCGCTGTTTTCTGGCTAATACTTCGTTATCATCCAAAAACGGAAGGCATGTGATGAGGGGTATTTCACGATAAGTTGATTGTCAAGAAATGCGCCTACCTTATGCTTGTTTTGTTTGAACGAATTATTAAGAAATTGGCCTTTGATTATTGTTGTGTGTAGTATAGCTGTCAGCTAACGGTTCAGTGATTTAAAAAAAACTCAAACCCTGTTTAGGTGTGTCAGGTAATTTGCGTGACTAAATACTGATGAAACTAAAGTATAGAAATTTAAAAACAGGTATATGTGAACAGTTAGGACAATTTAAAGTGTATGAAAATATGCAAATTCTTTACACCAGTGAACCCGTCCAAGGCCACATTTTGACTTTTGCGATGTTGCTAATTTTGTTTTATTAAGATACCATATAGAATATAAAGATTTAAACATTTTGAATTGTCTTTGCTTACGTTAGCAGTTCTATCTTCATGAGTAGCGACCTCTTCGATTCACCATTTCGTATTTAAAAAGTTATACACAATATTTGTATCGCAATCTTAAAATTTCCTGCTAAGTGTTTTTGTCTTATTGTCAATGAATACCCATTTTCATGTAATAATTTTAAAGTTTGATAATATTTTT
>JAFMSR010000003.1:42432029-42592961 GCA_022818135.1 Saxidomus purpurata | reverse complement strand
ATCAAAACGAAGGCAGTTTATGTGTTAAAGTTGAAACTCTATGTTAAAGATATGTGATTCCATATAACATGTTCGTTCCAGTAGGTAGACTGTTAGACGCAATTCAACTATAAATCAGCATAATGAAAACAATTCAAATATAATTTATTTTTTGAATAAGAGATTGTTTTATGTAATACAAGCACACAATGGTGGCGAACTTGTTACAACTTTAACATTTAGAAATAGAGGGATGGCCTATTAAATAGTTGAACAAGTTAAATAAAGCCGATCCCCACAATTTCCATGAGTTAATTGTAGTGAAAGACAGAATTTAGTTAAATATGCATTATAATGCTATCCATGAAGTTAAATTCAAATACACCTTTGAGTCATTGCATTAACTATAGTCTGCTTAACAATCACGCAAAACGCAATCTCAAATTGATGCCTTTCCGTAGAATTATTTCCTTTTCAAAGTTCTACGATAAATTTGTATCCGACAGAAAGTATGCTCGTTGGATATACAATCACCCTATATAATGGTCCTTTTGGCTATTTGAGTACGTGTGGGCATTATATAAAGCCGAATCTTCACCACTAAATTTGGAGTTTTAAACATTCGCCACGGCTTTCTTTTGTCTTCTTAGCAGAATCAACTTAAGCAGCTCCATTTATGACATCTAACAAGGGAGGATCGTATCTTAGCATGCATTAATCACACTCCACTGTAATTAATTATTTAGGAGTTAACGTTATGATGATTAGAACAGATGTTAGAGATCTCATTTTGACGACGCAGGAGTTTTCAATTTTCTCGGTATTATTAAATTTTGACATTGTACGATTGTTGCTTACAAACTGTTTTGTCCACTAAATACGGCCCGGCCTATTCGTAACACCGCACATTATGTATTACCGCAAGTTACTGATGAGATTTTCAGTTTATTTCAACTTCAGAGTATCAAATTTCAAACTCTGGAATCGACTGCGTCTGAATGTTCATTAATGTTTCAAAACAAGTGTCAAGCATCATGCAAGCAACTCACGCGACTTTCGATGAAAATTTGATGAATATTGTGTCATTTTCCCAGAGAATTCAAACATTTGAAAATCTTATTAATACAAAACACATGTCAGAAGACTCATGAAATGATTCTCAGTTAAGAGTATTATTTAATTTTGTTCAGCAAATACAGATGTTATGCAGTAACACAAAATCTCATAACCCACTGAAGCATTGCGTAGCAATGGTTTGCATATAGTATGATGGGAAATGATTTTTGATGGAAACAAGACTAGTTTCGGCAGAAAAAAAGCATTATCAGCTAAGGACATTTTGAAAACTACATGTTAATGATCCGAGTTATTTGAAGATTTTTCTCATAATTTCTCAAGTTAAGTATAAATCTATGTACCTTGAAGATGAGTTTCAAAGAATTCTTTAACACCACTAAAGCATAAACATATATATGTAATAGAATAACTTACATTTCCGTGGAATGATTAACACCAATTCTATCATTAATGTGTGTCAACATAGATACAAATCTACTTAATTAAAATGTAGAAATATACTGCACTACCAACGTAAAATTAGAAGACGTTAACTATAAAAAGTGATACTAATACGAGTGGAGAGAAAAATGATAAAATAAATAACGATGAAGATGTTAAAAATAATAAGAGTTTTGTAAAAGTATTTAACACACAACAGTGCAGAAATTCCCGGATGACAATGATTGGATTTAAGACGTCAATAACCGTCATGTTTTAGGTTTATTTGTATAACTATTACTTAGATTACTTTATTGGCTGGTTACGCTTAATTATATGTAGTATATCAATAATAATATATTGACAGATGAAAAGCTGTCCGAATTGTTCCGTTTAAGTCAAGTTTACAGTAAAGTATGTGAGAAAATTATTTAGTTGAACTTACGTCTTAATTTCAAGTATGCATCTGACTGAAAAGAAATTTTGTAATCCGTTTCGTAAAGATAATGCTCAACTGGTGGTATACATTTACGTCAGTAAACTTTCGATTAGGGATGTGCAATTGTATCAAAGTATGTTCATGACTTGTCTTGTCTGAATCTTATTAATTACTTACTGGACTTTTTTACTTTAGTCATATCAACAATGGTGGAGAGCAACTAAATGTAATTTACTAATTACGAAGTTGCCAAATAAATAAAGACTTAAAAGCATTTATTCGGTAAAAACATTGCCATTATTTCTCTTCTATTCATATCCATTGTCAGAAGTCTCATTAAGTATACTTTCATTCCGTACAATATTGCGTAAAAAGATAGAAAATGACAATAATGATCTGATTTGTGGCGAATCAAAGAAGATTATAATCACAATTTTCTGTTGCAAATAGATAGTTTATCCTATTATGTGTGGCGTAAATATTGGAATCCAAGGGCAATTTGAAGATCAATGATTCTGAACTACATCAATATCACATAGGCAAGTGCAAAAGTAAGCAGCTTGTAGGAAATTGAACCTCATGCACATGTAGGCCTTGATTTGATTTGATTTATATTAGCTTGTTTTTATGGATGAGACCTCGTCATGTCTCCTATCATTCCAAAAAAGAAGAGATTTACCTGACTGCAATTTCCAGTCAGTTTCTGTCAAAGAATGAATTTGAATGGTTGCCAAACAGTAGCTCAATCGCGGTGACCAATGAGATCTGTGAATGCGATTGACCTAGTTCACACATGTAGGCCATAACTACGGCGATTATACATACTAATAAATATTCAAGAGCATCATCATTGATCTTATAGCAGTGTGTGACACAACGACACATAACAAGTGACACTGTGTATAGGCACTGACATAATCACGTAGAATTCGTCTAGCAATATTCACATGTATAAACGACAACACTAAGCTTAATAAATGTGGAAAGTTAGAATCACTGACAACGAACATTTACATAACAAAACTAGCTTAGTTGGCTCTGGAAAAGTCATGAAAAATTGAACATCTCAGTTTTACGATACTTTTTAGATCTTTGTTTCAATTTTTGAAAGCAGCGCGTTAAGAATAATAGACAGAAAATGTTATGTGTGCACTACGAGAATAAGTACGTTACTTCGAGGAGGCATAAATAACATAATTACATAGCAAACAGTACCCTATCTGATTTATATCATGATGGTAAATTCCCTATACTATTATGTTGAAAATAGCCTGAGTATTTCAAAGATAGCGTGATGCAAATAGATGCGTGCCTCGTTTACCAAATATAAATTGAATTATACATTAAAGGTTCAATACTAAGGAAAGCGAAAATTCAAATATATTTTAAAAAACACAGAAATAAGTTATTTTTAATAAAAAATGAAAGTTGGTATGTAGAAATTCTAAATAAATCACGGTACATGTACAATTATTTTTCTATGCATTATGAAGAAAGTTAAAAAGACCTGGGTGGTCATTTTGTCAATTCACTGAGATTTCAACATAATACACATACTTTTCTTCGTGTTCCAAACACTTTCTGTACATTTTAACCTGCCAATCTTCATTATTTAGTGTCTTGCATAAGGTAATGTACTTGTCATTGAAATAACTGACACTTAATTTTCGCTTAGTAGTGGACCTTTAATAGACACATAGGAATTCACGACCTATCCCTTAACCTTAAACATCAGCAGTAGTTGCTCTTTGAATTTTAAACTGAAGGTAGCGTGACTGCGTAATTTCTGCTCTTTTTTCGATTAAAGGGCTTATGTCTTACGTTTTGACAATTAAGCTTAATCAGTAAATTAAATAGTTTATATAACAAAGCATTATCAAACGTACATTATTCTAAATAACAAATTTTATTTTTACCATGTTTCGTGTAGCAGCAAAAAGACGTGAAGAAGAACGGTTCAACAAAAGTCGCCTCATTGATACTAGTATGCTACTTCCTTATATTGCGTTTATTAATTATCCGCTCAGTACAGAAGGATAATCCAAAGAAATAAAGGAGTGTGCTATTTAAAATGTATTCAATATTGCTTCAAAATTGTTTAAACCTGTGATTAAGTAATCTACCGTACTTGCTTCAGGTCTATTTCTATATATGTCTTATAAGTTTTGCGCCTAGTGGGGTGTAAGGTCATCGGCAGCAAGACTCGAACCAATGACTTTCATCAGTGGGAAGTTTTTTTTATTTCGGTTCTGCAACACTAAACACTTAACCACACTGGCCGCTGGAGGATACATGCGTGTTATATTTCAAGTTGATAATAGTCACTGGTATAATACATTAAAGTGATAATTACCGTTCAAAGTGACCATGATAATTGTAATTTTAAGAAAGGAATTTAAACATTGATTTATATTACCCTTATAATGAACATTGTCATGATTATAATAAATAAATATGAGTATGTATAACCGTTCAATTCCGACTGACTATAATAGAGGTAATCTGTAAAAAATATATACATGTAGAATGAAATGAAATTCAATTGCAGTTTATTTAGTTCTTATTCAAATTCCAAAAACCTACTAAATGAGATTAAATTGCAGTTTATTTAAGTTCTAATTCCAATAACCACGCGTCTATCAGAAATAAATCTTCACGCAAATGTAGAAAATATGTTTTCTAAACCTGATTTCGAAGACTTAGAATGGTGTGGTATCAAATCTTTTATATTAGGAAGTAATAGGCAGTCCATTCGCTAAAAGTTGCAATGTACTGGCTGTTTTCAATTTTAGAAATAGTGACATGACATGACATTCTGTTACTGATAAAATGGTATTCAATTTATCAAAAGTTTTAGCTTGCTACTTCACCCCCTTTGTAGTATTTAGACTTTGCATATCAAAGTGTGGATGCAAAAATCCTAAAGCTGATTATAGCAATACAAAACTCCCGCATACAGTGTGTCCGATCATATCTTCCAACAATGACTGTATTTTAACCCCTGTAGTAAATGCGTATAATTATCTGGAGGCTTTTCCAAACCAGAAATTTAAGAAAATAATTATTTTCTTATTTAAAAAAAGTGTTGCCAAAAAACATAACCGATGAATGTCGGGCTTGACCGGTAACGGTTGTTCTAAACATTCAGCAAAAAGCGAAAACCACAATCCTTTGAAGTCCGGCTGTCTAACGTTGACAGTCTGACAATAACTTGCTTTGAGAAGCAAAAACGATAGAAATGATGACTCAATTTGAATTGACGCTTTAGAATAAAGTCAAAGGCTGTGCTGTACAATGTATAACTGTTACAATACATTATGTCCAATTCCGAATCCAAACCTATGGACTTAATAATATTAGTGACAGAGCGGAAAACAACTTACCTTACCTTACCTTAGACGTCTTCAGGGTCCTGTTTTATACCTGGTTAATACAACGCTCAGTTTCTTAATAAAGATTGATATTATTTTAACCCTCCCCCCGCCAGACAACAGCTGTCAACAGCTACAATTACATTTATTTAGATTCAAGTAGAAATTAAATATTATAAGATACATGTTTAAAATTTGTACTTAGGATAATTTATGGAACTGAAACAGCCTTTTAGGACTGATTGCACCTATCTCATGTAGCCTTGCATGTAATTTGACACAAACTGTTATATTTATCATGAACGTATGCATGTAAAAATCTCAAAAAGCATGAATATTCACTATTAAAACAACTTTATATACTATTCCCGATGTCTTGTTCCCATGACTGAAAACAATAACTTTGTAAGAACATAATAACACTTAGCACGTCTAAAGATTATAAAGAGTTAAGATTAAAATGACAATTAGGTGTTTTAAATTCCGTCTCAGTGGACCATTCTCTTTACAAAACAGAAATATTAACCATGTAAACAATACCATTTCTGTTGTCACGGTGTTGATTATGCACATTATTCATCAATGTTTTTCTGAAACCCTGTAAATACCGACAGCGAGAAAAGTCACCAGGTTAGGAAATCAACACTTAAAATCTTAGACCAAAATGCATAATGTTCTAGGTTTTGTCGACTTGATCCTGGCGACGCTTTTAAACTCTCTCTGAAAATCAACATATCATTCGCTTAATTGATATAAATTTCAAGGGAGTGAATGCTTGGGTTTCAGTTTTAATAGTTCTGTCAGTTGGACTTCATATGAGATGTCTGGAACAGATTTTAATACTGTGTTTCATTTTTAAAAAATGTTTCTCTGGCGATTTTCTGTTTGTTTCCCAT
Source organism: Saxidomus purpurata (assembly GCA_022818135.1). NCBI lineage: Eukaryota > Metazoa > Mollusca > Bivalvia > Venerida > Veneridae > Saxidomus > Saxidomus purpurata. Next base: position 42,586,779 of record JAFMSR010000003.1, on the reverse strand, counting down.
CATGACATGAACAGGCGTTCATCAAGATAAACCAAATTGAGTTTTATCAGAAATATAGTTTTTTTTAATATGCAGGAAGCTTTCCCTAACGGCGTTGAATCACAAAATACTGGGAATCAGGAACAGCAGAAATCAATAAAAATAAAACTAATGACCTATCTACTGCTCACCTACTTACAGTCGAAACTTCTTAGGAATGACACAATTCTAATGCAAATGAAGTAATTAGTATAGTAAACCGAGAACGATGATATGCCCTGCCCGAGAAGATGTCAAAGAAAAGGTATTTTCAAATTTAATTACTGAATTTTAATGTAATTTTGAGCGCAACGGGGCAGTTAATATGTTAATGCACCCACACTAAGAAAGTAAGTCAGATGTAAACTAAATACTGTGACCACATCATTTTTTGTTTCTTGCATTTGCCTAATTGTGCAAAAACTTTATACATTCATTAATCTCGATGTCTAGTAAGACTCGTATTCTCAATTGATTTGGAATGCGTGAAAGTAAATTTAACATCTTAAAACATAGCTGTCATTTCAAGAGAATTTTGACAGAACGTTTTATAATTATGTCTTTACCGGCCTCTTTTTTGTCATGAGATCGACTCTACAAACTGGTTAATCTAGAATCAGGACTGACTAGGACAGATATAATTTTATTTCTACCGCACCAGAAGTATGAAAAATTACTTTGATCAATTGGCTGCCTCCGTCGGAAACCAGCTATTTCAACAACATAGCAGGTAATATTCAGTTTCACTGAAATAAGTGCCAGTACAGAACTTTTCATTTTGCTGCATGAAAAAGCGTCATCAAACATAATATAAACAATTAATTCCTGATGACAAATTGACGTCTTAACAAACACTGAATAAGTTAACTTTGCTATTTCTACTATTATCATGTTTACAAGATATGTGTCACGGGTTTTGGGGCTCTTTGGGAGCGGTTTTGGTACGTGGCATCCGTTTGAATATTTTTTTTATCAGGGTAGTCAGGGGTAAAATTTTGCCTCATATTTTGTTAGTAAAGGTATATTTACGTAAGTATAGCTTTGTAACAAAGCCGTATGACATAGTGGGTATATCGACAGAAGTCCAAACTTGATATCACGAGCTCGAGTCCTGGCCGGGGAAGGTTATTTTTTTACATTCATATTATTAATTTAGTCTATTCACTATTCACAAAATGCACGGATTTTATTGGAAGTAAGTGTAAAATGATCTCAGAATTCTGTCTTTATACGAGGGTAGAAAAGATAAGTTCGAAAAAGAAAAGATGTGTAGATCTTAAGGCAGGCTGAACAAAAATGTGATAAAAGCTGCAAATTTGCAGAATTTGTCAAAACTGCAATAAAGGTATTTGATTGAACAGTCGTTCTCATTATTGATGTAAGCTATGAACAGACCACTGATACGGATAGCGATTGTAAGGACTAGTTTGAGCGCGTTGGAATTATTGGAATGGAAGTAAAGAGGAAATATATAATATATGACAAATATAAAGAGGAAGAATGATAGTTAAACAAGAAATATCCGTATAAAAAATAAACGGCGTTGAGTACAAAATGATACCCGAGAGCCGGATATTCTAATATTGATAGTCTTCTTCAAGAATATAGTATACAGCAAGGTATGCATTTATAAAACAGGCGGACGCTACCGTAATGACAGTTTATTAAAACGTATTGTAAATGAACAAGTACAATGGTAATGAAACATCCCAAATATAGTTATAAACGTACTCATTATGATCCTATTTCCCTACCTATAATGTTGAAATGGGATTTTCCAATAACAGTAGCGTTATCGAATTAGATCTATACGTCTGTTTGAAAATCAATGCAATTTTTAAAAGCATTGATTATTGTATGTTGTATTATTGTTACGGCTCGAAAAGAAGACCAGTGAATTACAAAATATCAAAACCCTTCAGTACCAGAATTTCGATGGCTACATATTCCTCTAGTTTAAATAAGATTTTATAGAACCAACATTTCATTTTTGTACAAAATTTGCTTTACTATGTTTGTAAAAGCTACGTTTGAGTGTTATTTCGCTGAATACACCACCAAATGGAGTTTAGACGTGAAGTCGTTTATTCAAACACGTTAACTAGCAATAACATGTAAAAAGATAATTTATATTTTTGGACAAAATGGTCGCCTTGTTGTGATACACGGATAAATGTTATGTTCGTAATAAAATATCATATATAAATTTCAAAAGTGACAAGCAACTAGAACTACCTTCCACTAAAGAACTGAAAATCTGACATCCTGGACCCATTTCTTCATATCAACCTTTAGAAATCAAATTAAGATCTACTAAAAGGATAAGGGATATATATTGTTTTCCTTGTCCACGCTTGGCACTGTTCTATTGCATTATCAGTAAATTAAGTGCTCTATCGCGTCGTAAAGGTTGGTCTTTGAATCAGTTAGCGTTTTCAGTTATACATCTTCATCATTCATGGATGTTTAAATGATACGGAAATAGATGAAAATAATAGCTGGAATATGTCTTTCAGACAGGAATAAAACGGGGTCCCCATGCTATTATTTATTCTATCATTTGTCTAATTTAATACAAACGCCTATTTACTAATACTATCGTGACACCTCACATTGAAATTTGTACTGCTAAAATAATACTTTTGTTTGCAAAAGTACACGTAAAATACCACATGATGGACATTTACTGTAAATCTAATACAACTGCAGGAAAACGCTTGACTTTATAACAAAAGTATGCTATAAAATACCTACATATCGATGGTTGACCACAAAACTAGTGTAGGTCCTTCTTTGCTTCATATTAGGTACTGCAGTTTGGCAGTCAACCCTCGATATGTTTTTGACAGACATGCAGACAGAAATTTAGACGGATCAAATACAGAATCACTCTTGCGTATTATTTATGACAGACGGTTACCTTGAACTCGAATTCAACCGTACCGTGACAGCTCTACAGTAACTGTCTCCACCATCAAATATGTTTAAAAGAAATTCAAGATAACGTGTATGCAAAAATCAGGTCATTAATAGAATTTGTGATAATTGCATGAAGTTTTATTGTTAATTAAACTAATCTGATTTTACTTCTTTCTATGTCACATTGAATATAAGCGTCTTTCATAAATAAACTTGTCTTAAGAAAGGCCAAGAAAAAGGTCTTAGAATTTGCATATCCGTGTTGTATAATTGCTTTTTCATAAACATTCAGTTTTAACTTTTAATCACATTTATGCTCACTGAAGAAAGAAAACGTTTAAAAACAGAAAATATAATCAAAATGAATGCTTCAAATTCATGTGATTATTTCTAGGCCTTACATGATACTCCTGGAGGCTAGCCGTCTCGCAAAAGAGGAACAAAAGTCTTATCAGATTATTAAGTCATAATTACATATACGATTTTGTGATTTATTGTCGTTAAAACTAATTGTTTATAATTCTAACACAAGTGGCTGCTATTACTATATAAACATATAGGGAAAAGCCTGTATTTTATTTAACGATAAAATAGCGGAAGTTATTTATTATGTCTTAAACAGACATTGTGACGTACCTTCAGAAGCTGCTTACTCGAATGCTAAGTATGATTTTACTTCTTTTATCCCTGACTGCAATGCAGATAATTATATAAAGAAGTATATGAAAATATGGTAAAGATTCAGTTAAATCTGCTGGAAACAACTCGACAAGATTACGGTATTGATACTTCCTTGGTTGAATAACCCTTCATAAAAAAGAGTGCAAAACGTTATCCATTACAAATTCTTTTATAAAAGATTCCCTGGATAATATGTTTCTTTTTATAATCATATGTCGTTATATTACAGTAATCTTAAGATAAACATGTCATAAATGCTTGTTTTATGATCGTTTACTCAAAAAGTCTCATCATGTATTTACGCATTTTATCATGGAAAACATTTTCACGTATACATAAAATCTTCTATAGTTGGGTTGTTGAGGCAATGATACTAGTTGTTAGTTGTTAACTCGAATTTTCGAAGAAAAATGGAGCTATCCTACTCGCCTCGGCGTCGGCGTTAGTGTCACACCTTGGTTAAGTTTTTCGTACCACCCCGCTTTATTTCAAAACCATTAGAGGTATGGCTTTGAAACTTACCGTACTTGTTTACCATCATAACCTCCATCTACAGATAAGAAAACATAGTTCTGTCAAGGGTTTTGTCAAAATTATGGCCCTTTTTGACTTACTAGAAAGTTTATTCAGCTTAGTTACGTTTTTCGTACCAACCCACTTTATTTCAAAACCATTAGAGGTATGGCTTTGAAACTTACCATACTTGTTTATCATCATTACCTCCATCAACAGACAAGAGTGCATATTTCTGTCAAGGTTTTTGTCCGAATTATGCCCCATTTTGACTTAGAAAATACATTGAATATTGATAAAATCGACTTATTGACTTGACCCTTTGAGATATTGCTTTAAAACTTTGAATGCTTGTTTGCATTATTACCCCCATCTGTAGTCAAGAGGAGGTGACTCTGTCAATGATTTAAAAAAAATTAAGGACCTTTATCGACTAAGAATCTTTGTTACGTTTTTCGTACCAGTCCACTTTTTGACTAACCTGTTAAAGATATTACTTTGAAAGTTGGAATACTTATCTACCATCATGATTCCCAGACACAGGAGCAGATAAGTATGTCAAGGATTTCATTTGAATTATGGCCCTTTTTGACTTTGCATTCTAATTTCAAAATTTTCATTCTTGTCCACTTGTTGACTTTTCCATTTGAAATATTACTTTGAAAGTTGGAATACTTATTTACCATTATGACACCTATCTGCAACGCTGTAAAAATATTCTTGATAGGTAATCAGAAATTTCTAGTTTAAGTCTTGTGTGCAACTGGTACTGTAATGCATATAACATTAACCACTTGAGGTATTATTTCTAAACTTTGCTGTAGTATTCAGGGATATCAAACAATTAAGTTTGATAACTCTTGACTCAATATTTTGTTGATTGTGGCCCTTGTTTATACAAATCCTTGGGGTATTTTTACTGACAAAGTTTTGTTTTATCGGCAAGCACTGAAAAAAGCCGAGAGCGCTGTCCTACTGACAGCTCTTGTTGCTTAAATTGTTAACAATTGAAATAGAAGCGTGGCCAAGGAAACAAGAGCTATCTACTTATATTTGCTAACCAAATAGTTTGCACATAATTTAAGGGAAGAAATTAATGTGTGTTTACAACTAAACAGGCCAACGCATCACAAATTCTATAACAACAGACGCGTTGAGTAGATCTATTTGGAAATGAAAGTTGTTCATTTTCTGCTGCATAAACTTGTTTTTGTTCATTTCTATTCTCTTCGTTTGAAAACTATTTCGTTAATAAAACGATAGGTAAGTATATACAATTATGTTTAAATTCATTTTAAGCCTTGCAAATACTTTTAGAATTTCAACGGTCAAAATTAGTCAAGCTTCGACAGGATCAACAAAATGCTGAGCTCTCGTGTCATTTGATTCATATATTACTTAGACACTTTTTGCGGTGCTCGTGAAGCTGAAGTACATCAAGACGTATGTTGCCGTGTGCTAGGGAAGTTTGAACACTAATCCCTTCAAGCGAAAAGGTTTATACCAGATAAATACCTTTTAGGAGCGCTATTCCGGTATCAAGAATTGTTATACCCTAAATTAACCTCATTTGTAATTCACGAACGATTTAGGAAGCCTTGCAGCTGAGTTATTTTATTGAATCGGTATTAGTTTTGCTGTTACTCCTACATAATCAGACATTTTCCTTTCAATACGCAACGCGATTTCCAAGAATAGGGTTCTCAGACTAATAAAATTATTGTACAATTTCATCGGTGTCGAGACAGAATTGAATAATTTTGATATAATTATCAGTGTCATTACAAGTATTTACATTACATAATCTGGCTATTAGACTAAGTGCTGCTTATCAATTGGTGCGAGCACCTTACCCAGATGTGTATAAAGTTTCACTAAATCAGGGAAGGTTTCCGGACAAGGACCACTCAGGGGAACAATGTTTTTTGCACATTTAAACATTGCGAAACATATACTAGTATCCTTTATAAATATAATGTATTGCTAACTTAAATTTGCCTTTTGTTTTTCCTTTTAGTGAATAGGAGGTAGATGACCTTTGATTCTTTTGAGTACACTGAAAATAAAAGAGACACAGCAGTCTCTGGTAAGATACAATGAAAATGTCATGGAAAGAATCTCAAATAAAAATGAATGGTAGAATCATCGAAAACATAGATATAAAATTGAACTCTGGAAAGATTTGAGAAAAACAATATCTCCTACATTTTATTGCACCTTTTCCGAAATTTATTTTGTGTGATGGAGTTTTAATTTAACTGCCTTTCAAAATCCTAGAGGGTTTATATAATCAAGTACATGGGAATATTTTAGATTTACACCCACTGAAGTGCAGTAGGAAAACAATCTCGGAATAGAAATTTCTACACGCAGTTTCCTAGCATAATCAAATTAAAAACATGTGCAACGTCTTTTAAACGTTTTATAATTGCGTTGTATTTCAAATTACAATGTAAGGAAGTACCTAATGACATTTCACAGATGGAATGTGTTTTTGGAGTCTTAATGGATACACTGTTATCACCTGTTCAAAAGCCAATTTTCATCAAGAAATTCTATAAAAATTAAAGCCTTCAGAATTTAAATACGAGCGTCCACCTTTTTGTGTTTTAGCCATGCTATAAGTACTATAGCCATCTCGTTCATCTGTAGTCAAAGAACTGTCCCTCATGTGCAGACAGTGTTCATTGTGGTTCCAATAGTTATACAGCTAGACGCAATTCAACGATTCATCAGCAGGATAATCCGAAAGAAAAATGATAAAGACAAACTTAAATGTTCTGTGCATGTTTCGTATGTGTGATACCAACACGGGGTTACTTAATTGTTGCTGTTCAAAAACAGTTTTAGAAATAGTGTGACTACGTATAAAATAGAGTGGCTTGATAATTAACCAGTTCAAAACTCTTGTGCTAACCACTTATGCAGTGTATTAATGTCGTGACATGAATACATTTAAGCACTATCCCTGATTTCACTCTTAGAGAAATATTTCTATATATGTTTTGAGACTATTCATTTTGGCACACTCCAATGAAAGGAGCGTCCTTGCATTATCCCAAGTCTGCTTACTTATCATGCTGACATATTTAGCATAAACTAATATTATTACAAGCGCTGACCAAAGTGTATCCCTTGCATCAGAATATTTATGTTTCATTTGGAACGAAAGCACTATCTCGTTAATATCCAGACTTTAAAATCTAAGATGACTTAGTATTTGACAAACACTGTACACAAAGAGCCGAATCCATGAGCCGAATGTGCGGTCTTATCATTGGCAAGAGATAGCATTGAAAGAGTATTCTTAAAATTACGCCATGCTTGCTTCTCCAGTACAGTCCTGAATTTTCGTAACAGTGTTTCTTCTTAGTCAAATTTAACTAATAAATATCAAAGATTGGATGAAATGGTGTGCGACCTTGAAGCTGTAAATAATCAAATTTCTTCTAATCTTTTCGACCCTGCTGCTTTTTGCATTGTTACTAAAGCTAAGTGTACCGTTGAAATAAGTTTTAATAGAGAAGCTGTGGATTGGACATTGTGTGTTACTTCAATCATATCAAGTTTAAAAATGCTGTCAACGACACCGAACTGTCGTGCAAGAATTGGGTGATCAGTCATTCTGGGATGATCACAACCCTTAAAATCGTGCCTTAAGCTAGTTTTTGATTCCTCTACTAGTTATCCATTAGAATCTACATGTATATCAACATAAAAATTGAAAAGCCAAGTGCATCATGACTACAAGATGTACTTTGTACAACAGTTTTGCTTGAAAATTTCTTTTTCAAAATGCATGTTATCTTAACCACCAGAAATCTCGATTTGATAGCATTCGAATGTTCGTTAATGTTTGCATCTGCAACCGAGTCACGCGACCTGGTAATTAAATAATTTCTGTGAATCTCTGCGTCTCTTTCTCGAAGAATAAAAACGTGTTAGACAGTCTGATTAAAACAAAATTTATGTTCGAAATTTCATGAAATGTTTCTCGGTGAAGAACATTATTTTAGTATGTTTTGCATATGCTATCAACAACATGAAGCAACACTCTCATATCTCTCTCTCTCTCGCTCTCTCTCATAAAGTATACAGGCCAATGAAGCAGTACCGAGCTTCTGTTTGAATATTTTATAAAGATTCAATATCTCTTTATTTTATCAAATAACTTTGAATAACTTTTATATTTGTTCAAAGAACATTGTTTCTAGCTTATTAGATTTTGAAAACTATTTCAATTGTTTACCAAGAGGCTTACATTTTGATGTTCTTTTCTTGAAGGGGATTGTTATCAATAATCACCTTCCTTAGTCTTTGATTTATAGTAAGCGGCATTCCGTCTCAGCACAAAAAAACAAAAAAAAGGGAAACCACGCGTCCCAAAACGCAGCCCCAAAAAAAACCCCACACCACCCAAAATGCACACCACCAACACACACACACACACAACAAACACACACACACAAACACACCACACACAACACACACACACACACACACACGACACAACACACAGCATGTACAAACACACAAAAAAACCCCCAACACACACAAAAAAAAAAAACAAACACACGAGGACAAAACGAACAATTAAACAACCTTAATCATTCAAACACAATTTAATTTAGTTCGATGCGATTAAGATAAATCTCACAGACACAAATCCATAAAGCCCTCTAAATTTAAATATATCTGCAAATCTTGTATGTTTTAAATAGTTGATGCTATAAAACTAATATATCAGAAATGCGCAGTACACAATGTATTACCTATTGTAAGTTGACGTAACACTGCTGTCTGGTGCTCAACTTGCTCTCTCAGTAGTAACTTCTCTTTATATCCTTTAACAAACCGTATACGAGGGTTAAGACAGGTTTGGCCCCATAGAAGTGACAGTTACCGTATTGAACACGTTTTGTCTGTATGAATTTAAAGGCTTTGCCGACAGCTCCTGAATGTTGAAACTCGGACGTCTGAGGCAAATGCTGACGCTTTAAGACAACCTTGAAAATGACCCTAGACACAATTTTACCAGGTTGAAAATTTTTGTTTTACCAACGTTCGCGTACAGGCCCCTGTGGGATAGTGTTTTGAGCGCGTGCAAATATTTTTTCATAGACATAAAGCAGACATATTGTACTCAAACCTAAAATCGACCTCTCGTTAGCAAAAAAAAAAAGAAGTCCATGCGCAGGTTTGCAGACAGGGTGACCCCTGTGCGTGACCTCTGTAGGTGGGCCAATGGAAATTTTACTTTCATGTTACAGCTCAATCTATTTGCTGACGTATACAACACGCGCAGTAAACCGAAAGTAGCATAACGTGATGTACAGTGTTTACAAAAACACATGCATCTGTCGAGTGTGTAACAAAATATGCCGGCTGTGCAAAGGATATATTTTACTGTAAAACTTCGAAAGATCCAACGGTCTGACTCGGCTAACTTCGCAATAATTTTATTTTGAAAATTTGTAGTGATTTTACTTTCAATTATTGCGAATTTTTTGAAACATGATTAATTTTTACTTTATCAGCGTATAACGCAAACGGAAAAGCGCTTCTCGTGTATGCGACGCCAGTGGAGTTATTGCTCATTATAAACATCCAGGACCGTGTCAAGTAACTTATTTTGAGCAGAGCTCATCCAGTCAAATAGTTGAGTTTGGTGGAATTGAGGAAAAACAACATATAAAACATAAATTATATGAAGAATTGTTGACGAACTTATTAGACCTCTTTAATACATGTAATTTGATAATAGCTATATACTAAACGACGAATTAGGATATTCACCAGTGTTCTAATATGCGGGCTATTATAAAATGCTTTAAAACGCATGTTCATACTCAAATATTTTAACAGTGGAGTTGATCTATGTAATGATTTTTAAAGATTTCTTTAATATCGACAACCAATTAACAAAGTGCATGTGATAGAATAAATGTTAAATAACTTCTCTTGTGGCCAATGAGAAATATGCTTACGCTAGAAGTTGTTGCCCAACTTTGGAACTAGATTAAATTAAACATGAAAAAAACAATACCGGCACTAACACGAGGGGCAAAAATGATAACTTCAATACAGAGTGATGATAAGAATGGTCGAGATTTGTATAAGTTGTTGAAACACTACGATGTTACACGTTTTTTTTTCAGCTTTATTAGGAACGCGTCAATGCAAATATCTTTTATCCGTCTTTTGTTTTATTGAATTATTATTTGGTTGAGATATTGTAAAACACTGTAATATTGAAAAACGGGACAGTTGTCCGGGTCTAAGACAGTACAACCAACATTTGATTGCAAATACCATATCCACGAATTTGTGTGCCAGCAAAACTTTTTTTCTGAAAACATCGACATTTCGTACTCCAATATTATGTATACACATTCATTGTTAACTGATTTTTTCGTTGTTTAAGTGTAGTCTTTTTGGCATGCACTTACTTAAACATTTGTCATAAATCGGTTATTTATAAGTAGTATGTAAATTGATCTTATTTGATTAGTTACGCAAAACGATAGGTTGTACTAGCTCATTGTTGATAAATACACAGAAAACGTTTAGAATTGTTTCATCTTTTTGTGGAATTATCTTACACAATAATGTTACAAGTAGGAAGGAATCCTATAACACAAATACCGTAAGAGACAAGGCAATGAATGTAGAAGCGCTTTTGAGACACCATTTTACAAGCAAGTCACGAACGATTAGGAGTAATGCCTGAACCATGACTGACAGCAAGTGTTCTTCGAGAAAAGAATAGTCTTCAGGAAAAGACACTTCTTGTCATCACGTCGAAAAACGCAGACAATATGTCAATTAAATGTAAATACTGGAGATTTTGTCTCAGTGGACAGTACTTTTGAAGACAATGCCAGTCTATCATGATTTGAAGATCTATTTTTGTATTTTCTTCAGACCAAGTATGTTTTCTTCTATTTTGTCATCTCAGTGGGAAAGCCATCACATTAGACAGTCATGCGAAGACAAAGGTAAACACAAAATATTGAGCGAATGACTACGTAAACTTCTTCCAGACAACGCTTTAAAAGCTCGGAAACTTTTTTAATGTTTCCATCTATGGAAATACAAATCTGCGCTGGTGGTCGTATCTTTTAGAACATCTGAACAGCTTCAAACTTTGGAATAATGTCAAAACATAAATCTCTGTTTGTAGTCAGTGGTTTTTATTGTAGTTTTTAAAAGAGATCGCCGAAGAACCATTTTTATTATTTGGAGAGGAGACGTAGTTTTACTCGAATCTTTGGAACAGATTAAAGCTAGAACTAGATATAAGATCAGAAATTTTACTTCTATTAAAGCCTCTTGATGTTTTCGTCCGAACAGGCGAGTAGCTTATCCTATATATAAGAATATACAGTAGGTTTGACACTAGAATCTTTTTCAGCTCTTTCAGGATATTCTATGCCAACGCCATTTCACATGTTCACATATTAATCTCAGATGTATCGAGTTAAATGTTAAATTTAGGTTAATTTGTTGGGAACTAAATAAAACGACAAAAGATATTCAACATAATGTAATATTTTACTCCCATATAAACTATATAGCAATGCAATGAATGACAAAAATAATAGAAAAGTAAAAAAATCTCAAATACCACTGGGATAAGCCTAAATACGTAGAACAGGTGAACTGTAACCGGGGGAAAACCAACAGTATATGTACAACAATGAAAACAAAACACAGTTATCCTGTGAATAAAATCTGAAAAATACAACTTTTCACAGCGCTGTTATCAAAACTCAATTATAAACAAACATTAGTTAAATAAATGTGTCTGTTAGCATCAAAATCGAGGGGTTATGAATAAGGACAAATATTAACTTAACGCGAAGTACCATATCTGTGGGAACTTGAACGTGCATTTTGGATAGTGGTGTGATAGATACGAGCATAAAAATAAATATTAAAGCCTGTCTAAAATCGTTATGATCGTTCATGTTTTGTTACGTAGGAATTGTTTGTCTATTTTAGCAGACTTCTTGTTGCCCTTGATACTTGAAACTCTAACATGGCATGTATAAGCTTCCCCCATACGACCACTTTTGCACTATTTGTATCAATAACACGTAACAAAAGGATTCTGACTGACCCTGATTGCTCATCTGCTTAAATTAGTAGAGAACATCTGCAACACATAACCAGAAGTACATGATTTACACAAGGTATGAAGATGTGAATGTTGTAAGAGTTTTGTGTGTTTGATAATCTTCCCTCCCTAAGAAGTTGTGGCCTGTTTACAAAGTTAGTTTTCATCTGACCTAGTGGCCTTATTTTATTCTTTTTATGTTGATCAAGTTTACCCATGATATGAAATCAGGAATAAACAAGGTTATCCTTTGCTGTAGCCTGATGGTTCCATTTCTGATTCTATATAACCTTGTTTCGAACTGGTCACCTCAAAGCAATCCCTTTCTTCCATTTTGAACAAAAATGACCAACTTTCAAAACTAACCATTAATGCACCAAGAGCCAATTCAAATTGTAGTCGTTATCATTTTAACATGGTAAATGAAAGCAAGACATCAGTAACTTCTGCAAAATGTCTTCTCTCGTAATATTGATTCTTGCTGTTAAAGAAGAAACTAAAAATTCATCTGCCAGAGCTTAAACGCACATTAAAACAGTATCTTTGATTTGTAGTAAGTTTGATAGACTCAATAAATTAAAATTTTGCATTAAGATTAAAAATAATATCATTGCTTCGAGAAATAGATCTAACTTATGATGCCCTGTTCCCTATCTAATGCAGCGTTCAAAATTAGATCCTGATCATTATCTTGGAATTGTCAAAATGTTTTTGTGTTCAAAGAATACTTCAGCAGCTAAATCTGTCTATACCAAGGTTTACCCCTAGTGACAATATACCTACTTTGACAACTACACATCAATAAGCATTCTAAATAGCAATACATCTCGTACTGGTCAAACTTTTACAAACTTTTATTGACAATCACATCACAACTGTTGTTTTTTTCATTCATGTGATCTCCTGTATATAGTGTTTACTATAGATGTAAGTACATAAAGAACGTAACTTCAGTCATGACATTGTGTTTGAGTAACAGATCACTGATAATTCTGTGCATGATTATACGGTATAAAACTCACCTAAAAATATGGAAGCTAGTTATGAACAATCATGTGCTTACAAGAATCTTCCATTCAAAAGCAATACTGAAACAGATTTTCAAACTAATTAATCAAATATATACCATTGTTTAACCTTGACTATGCCAAGTTTCTAAATTATACAAGTCCTTCCAAATTGTACAGAACAAGTTATTCATGTAGTCAAATCACATGCTCAACACAGAATTTCAATGAAAATTGTAATTACGTCTACATGAATTAAAACAACGATGTAGTTACTGCATAAGAAAGTTAGCTATACAGTCCTATACACAAATTCATCTTCTATGCTAAAGCTGGAAGACTGGCTATTATTATTACTTAAAATATGAATAATTATTTTATGATCAATATTCATATTGAGGATAAAGGTTTGAGAGACCAGCTGTCAAATTCTTGCACCAGGAGCAGTGCCCTCATTTATCATTTAATGTTTTAAGCAGAGACAGCCTAGTGTGCATTTTGAGAGTATCTACCAGCATTCTATTGTAAAGAACTCATGCAAATATCAGAATGATAAAGCTGTTCAAAGACAACACTTAAAACTATTGCCTACATAATTTGATAATCACTTGGAAATAATTATGATGCTGATATCAAAAATAACTTTATAATAACAAAATGATCACTAACATTTTACTTGGTTCTTATTTGGTAACAATAATTCTGACAATACTGATGACTTTTATTTCTATTCTAGTTTACTTATCAATCTTTTGCTTAATATAAACTTTTGCTCAGTTTATCAAAGAAACATAAATGCTACCCTTGTCACTCTCAACTCCACTTTTTGGAAAAGACAAGTATTATCACCATAATCTTTACACTTTGGGGTTAAAGCTGCTCACTCACTGTTTCTTGTGAAAAATTTATATTTCTCCAAAATGTATTAAATGTCAGAAGTCTTCAGTCATTTTTGAGGAAACTGACATACAACTTTAATGAATAACCCTAAATTTTCTACAATAGGAACTTGAAACTAAACCCGCTAGCATTATGACAAGTTATTCATGTAGCATCAATTACCTGTCACTAATGGTTTGTTGTTGATTGAGCATCATATTTCTCCTTTCTTTGACACACCTGAACTTAATTTAACACAGAAAGTAGTCTCAAGAGTGACTTATTAAGCTTTTGTAGGAAAGCTAAAATGATTTAACAGGGAAAGTAACTTATCAAAACAACTTTAATGCAAGCAAATTCACTGAAAATCTGAGAGCATGTCTTTAATCCTGGGCTCAATAATACTGGCCTAGGAAACCAACAAACATTAAATAAACATTTCATCACATTCTGTCCTGACTAGCTATAATATCATTTTCACAACACCTACATCACACTTAATAAAAAAAAGAGTTAACATTTAACAATATCAATTGGCTAATCACATCTGGCAGTGAAACAGTAAATCTTCTATTTATTCATAATGAAAAAAATGCCTTCTGTTTTACAAAAGGTACATGTATCTGCAAGTATTGAACTTTCAAAGATTAATTTGTCATGTTTGTATTTCAGGTGAAATACAGTTAGCTCAAACAATTTAATAACAAAACAAAAACTGGTTTTAAAAATAAGTATAAAATTTTATCCAATTACAAAAGCTTTGAATGATTTATATATACAAAAATGTACAAGTCTTTTTGTATTCATATTTATAACAAATGCAGCACTTGTTTTGAAATTATGGCAGAGTTATATTAATTTATCAGTGAAGCACAACTGAATATTATTATACATAAATGTAGAGCTCCGACAAAACTGTACATTTTCGCATCTTTGATTTTTAGTAAATAAGTAAGCTTGCAGAAACTGTATTTTCTTTTTGGGCTCTTCCTTTTCAGTGCCTTTTAGGGTTACTAAAGTTTACAATTTACTCCAGTTGAACACTTTGCTTCAACACACCATTGCTATGGGTGCAAATTTAAGAAACTGTTTTAATATATGATAACTTTAAAGCAGTGCAGTAACATGTTAATGTGAGCTAACAGCAAGACTTTATACTCCTTGTAACCATAAATCACAAAGCTTGCAATCTGCATTTATAACAAAAATGGTTTTACACATAAACATTAGTATTCTTACACTAAATTTGAATGTCTAAGATCAGTAAAGCTGACATTCCATTGTAATTTTGCTTACCACAGGTGTGAGTAACTAGGTTTTGATTGCACATGTACAAAGTTTTATATCGAAATCAATATCGCATTTAATGTAAAAAAAAAACTGATTTATTTAAGTTAACATGACAATCTAAATAAATGATCAGTAAATGCATTGTAGCAGTATTCTATTGCCTATCTTAAATCAATCTGTATCTTTTGTACACTGTATTGCCTAACTTAATATAATATCATATCTTGTTTTACATAAACTTAACAAGTTTTTATTCAACAATATATTACAAAGCATGTTCTATTATACCAACAGTAAACGATATTTAACATTGCAGTTCTAACTTCTACGGTCTACATTTATGCACCAGTATAAGAGTAATCTAAAAATAGCACTGCCCACAATATTTACACAATAACCACTGTAACAGCATTCCTTTCTGTGATATAACAAACTGAACTATAACATTTACAAGTAATCATTCAAGTGATCAAGTAAACAATATCCCTAATAAAATTGAAGCCACCAAGTTAATAATACCCATAATTCATCTGTAAATAAATAGACTCTATAATACATGATTACAAAACGGATTTCTACATCTACAGTACAACCTCGACAATTTGAGCCCTGCTATGTAGGTACCAACATAAGACTTTGCTATCAGCATAGACAATTAACAGTTAGTACATCTATGCTACAGCAACAAGTCAAATTTTGATGAATCTAGTTTTATTGATTTCACAAAATATGGCAAATATGGCAAACAAGTAAACGGCAAAGCATTGGTTTGACAACCTAAAAAATGCCTGTGGGGCAAGAGTTATGCTAGTTTTGCAAGACATACCCAGCGTAACCTAGATTTTTCCCAGACAGTCACATGTAGTTGAATAAATGTTTCACCATTTGTCCATGCAACAAGTGTATTATTTTCTTACACATACTGACTCTTATTCTATACTAATCAATGCTGATCCATTACAAATATAGCAAAAGTGACAATGGTGGTTTTCACACTGTAAACTCAACTATTTAATGCAACAATATCAGAAAAAATACTGTCAAATTTTAGGCTTCAAAACATACAAATATAAACATTTACTTAACAGTTGGTATATTTTCAATGATCAATTTTCAGCCAAAACTGACACATGTACATATTGTAATACAATCTTCCATACTTCTCTTATTCCTAACTGTTATGAGTTCTACAAACATAACATTTATATACAGAGCATATCACACCTGGTATACATTAACATGAAACTTTAGCAACACATGGTCACCTTGAAACATTATCAATACATGGTTTCTTTGAAACTAACATAAAATAAACATCTATTCATAGTTAACAGTCATCTTGAAACACGTCTGTATCTTAAATAAAATATCAAATAATAAATATGAAATATGAGTTAAAACATCACAGTATACTATATTATGTTGTTGGATGTCCAGTCACCATCTAGCACTGTAAGAGCTGGGTCATGTAAGCACAAACTATCAACTTGGCCTGAAAATAGGAAAAAAAAACCTAACTTTTTGCATGTTAGAAAATTATAAAATATTGAATATTATTTATAGGATGTATTTATTAATGAAAACCATCGATTTTACCAACAATTGTGACCTTCACCTTCAGCCAGTGGGTCTATACACAAGTTCTGCACAGCACATAGAATAATCATTTGAACTAAGTTTCATAAAACCCTAATAAGGAATAAAAAGATCTGAAGTGGGCACAAAAAAACTTTATCTTGTGGGATTAAAAACATGGCTTTTGCGAGTAGTCTTGATGAGATAAAAATTTACAAAATTTCATGAAAAACCTTTGAAGGGTTAAAGAGATATGGTGAGGACACAACAAACAAGACACCAATCACAGATAGACATAAACCCCTATAAACCCCTGATGAATTTAGTTTCTATTTGTTGGAGTATAACACTATGTAAAGATGTATGTGATGTATTATGTTATAAACTGTATAAAAGACAAATTTTACACATTCTTTTTGGATATCACAATCTCTACTAATTGCAATTACTATCAACAAATATATGGGGGGTGGTGGACAAAATACTAATGGAAAATTCGTACCGTCCGTACATACAAAACTACAACATGAAAAAGAACCTTAGGCATGTTTCTCAAAAATACGCACATACCAAATTGATGTCAAAACTCACTTCAATTTATATGGGCAGTAAACTATTCTAATCATTTCCTTACAGATTCATTTATTTTTGTGCAACATTATATACTTTTTCAAATAATCATATCTGGTGAAAATTTCAGCTTTCTTTCCACGATATCCTTTTTGTAAGGGTTTGCCAAAAAAAAAAAAAATCATTTCAAATCGGGTGTTGTCATAGTAATGGTCTTGGAGGATTCTGAAGCAAATTGTAGGTTTCTGTTGAGGAAAATATAATGGCTATCAGTTTTTATCATTGGTTTTGCATTTAAAGACGGTGACAAAAATGTAAATTTTATGTTTTTTTTTATCAATTTTGTCGAATAATTTCACAAATGTCCGAAGGTACATTTTTGCGTGTCGACGGTCATATCATCATAATTATTTCTAAATCTAAAGTAATTTGACTGTTATGGCCAATAAAACTTATGTAGCTCTTTAAAGAATGCTAAAGATGTTCAACAATTTGCAAGGATCTCCAATACTACAAGCCAACATAAAATCAGTATTGTTATTAGAACACATATTCCTTTGAAGTGGTTTAATAAAGATTATAATTATGAAGCTTGATCTTTCACCAAGTGACCCTAAAAACAACTGGAATTATCTACCGGTGCACGATGCATCTACACATGACCAACTTCGGAGGATAGAACCAAGCTTTCTGTATTTATTGATCAGAAATGTTTTTAATATTTTAGGGCCCTGTGACCTGGACCTTAGTCCTAGCGACTTAAAAATCATCTAACCAAAAAGTAACCAATCTCATTACGAGACATATTTTCTAGTTATTGGTTGGAAACTTCAAAACACCAATAATTGACAAATTACCTAGCACTATGTGCAAGACACATAAACATTCAGACCTAAATTTTCATTAGATGTAAGGGACCATTTTCCGATTAGTTATCTTGGTAACTGAGTAAACAGAGTTCTTAACTGAGCATGTTGAGTAAGACAATTGTAAATGTACATAATCTCTAATCTACTCAACTCTTGAAACCCTAGTTGTTTGCAGGTAGGCCAGAATTTTAGATGGTGGACTAGATTAGAGGTTATCTGTAGTTTGTACTAATTCATGTCCCCTTGACAAATTTTTATCAATCATTAGAAATTAAAAAGATTGAGTTTCAATTACTTTGTCAATCTAAATTGTTATGTGTTAAACATAGTGTCAATTAACAAAAAGATAACATGGTCAAAGACATTTATCAACTCACCTTAGAGTCATCAGTTTTCATGGTATTTATTGTCAATAAATTTCTTCCATCCATCAGTGGCGAAAATGCAAGAACAAAATTTCCTTCCTGAAAAATGGAATCTAAATTTAAGAAATCTTGGTTAAAGAATGATATTTTTTCTAAAGTAAAGCATACTGAAACTTTGATTGCATAAAATTGTAAAATACATGTACCTTCCTAAACGGAATTAAGTGAGGAAATAGTTCAAAGGACTTTTTGAATAGTTCTATAAAGACTCAAATGTCAAATAAACAGGTAACAGTTAAACATACTATACATAGAAATCATATGGTATGTGCAAAGTCCAGAGAAAATGAGAAACCAAAGAGTCCAGGCCTTACTCTCCAGTTACTCCTATATACATGTAGACACAAAACACATTAAAGTTTGTTTCATTCTGTTTAATTATATGCAAAATTTCACTAGTATCACATCAGGATGCTGGCAATTCCAACTTTGTTCAAAGCAAGCACATAATTATAGAATGTCAAATATGGCAGACAGCTGCATGTGCATATAACTGGAATAGCAGCCCTTGAAAGTTACTTTACATATTAGGAGGCACTCAACAGTTTTGCGCCATAGTTTCGAATTGGCCCGGGTCAAATCTCTGTAGAAAGGGTACTGTTGAGAGTTAAGAGTGCAGTGTGTGTAGAGAGTGATTAATATTGCTATATTTCTCTTTTCTGGCACTATCTTTCAATGCAACATAATCCATAAATTGTGTATGCCAATGAGTTTAGCAGCAAACTTTATATTTTTCAAGAGATAGTTGACATGTGCCTAATGCTGTATTTTGTTTCTTTCAGGTTAGCAGTTACAGGTGTTGTGTGAAGGAATTGTGAGATTGTTCGTAAGCTTTGTTGCCGAGAACCCAGAAAACTGTTGCCTGCCCCGTTAGCATGCCGGCACACTTCAATAAGTTTTTCTACTGTTTTTAATTATCATTATACGTGTATTACCTGTGTGAGACAAGACTGGGGATGACCATTCAATGTAACTGATTTGACTGCATTTGGACCATAAAAGCGACATTTCACTTCCTGGTTTGCAAATACAGCGTGTCCAATAAACAGAAGGTATCCTAAACCTGTAAAATAATTCCATATCAAACGTGATATATAATGCATATAGGTCATGTACATAAAACATCTAATTACTATTACACTTCTACCACAACAGACCTTAGCATGGAAGATGATATCACATTTTAAATAACTTGAAATGTTGTTCAGTGAAAACTTGAGTTGATTCCCAGCACCCACCAAGTCATACATGATGACCCATCATACAACAGTTTTCATTTCTACAAAATGTGTTGACTGCAACAAACAGTTACTGAGTATTTAGTCAATGGGGCCCTTTTCCTGCGAAAAAAATGGTACTGGTGGGTTACTTTAATGTAATATGCCTTACGCCAGCTTATACTGCAATCAAAATAGCAGATTTAAACACTATACCCACCTTTTTCTAGCTGGCTATACAACACATCAATATCTTAAAAATCAATTATTATCATGCAATATTTCTGAAATTAAAATGCCATTTTTCAATTTTTAAGTATTGTTAACAGGCGTGATCACTGAAAATTAACTTACTGGTAAAGGACAGGGATCAATCTGCAATTCTAATTGTGTAGGCCAGTCATGGTTTAAAATTTGATGCAGAAGCAACAAGAATCTGGTTTCACCTAGTTAAATATTCAAGTTTTACCTGGATTTGGTGGTAGTAGATTATGCTGGAATGCTATTTCAAATTTCTCACTATCACAAATGTTAAACAGTTGTGGCTTGAACAGTGAATTTAATGCTTTTGCTGTCCCATTGAGGGTTATTGACACCTGCTTATTGAACTCTGTCATCACTCTGTAAACAAAACAACTCTAGCTTATCTACATTTTCTTTCAAAATACAAGAAATCTAGAGAACCAATAATCTCATAACGAACATTCAGTGTAAGAATATCCAGCTACTCAAGAAAATTTCTACACAACATACACTTCTCAGCTTTTCAGCATGGGTAGAATTTGCCAATCTATTTGCTCACCGTGAAGGATATCATCTCTTAACAAAAAACTTCAAACAAGTTGAGGATATACGGGTAACCAACCTCTAAACCATGTCTCAGGATACTATGCCTAAACTGATGTCAAGTTACTGGTTGGAAACCATTCAATTACCTCAGGTCACCAAGACCTAGATTTTTTATGTACTGACCTCTGACTAAATTTGGCCCTCTATTAGGCAAGATTGCAGATCTTAGGCCTAACATGTTTGAAGCAAAACTGTCACTTTTCTTCAAACATGGAAATAAAGTGGTGTAAGTATTAGCAACATAAGTTAGAATATGAGTTGCTAAAAAGAACATGTACCTGCTGATATGATTTGTAAGTATAACTTCTGTATCAGTGTGGTGTAACGTCTTCACATAGTCAAGAGATGTAAAACCTGACTGGCACTGTGTGTTAAAATTAGCTCCACACTCTAGAAGTAACCACAGTATCTGATTGTGACCTCTCTTGGCAGCCTAACAAATAAAAGGTGAAAACATAATACAGTTTCACAATTAGATAAATTAATGAATTTGTAGCTCAAATGACAAATAATATAGTATTATGTTTTACAATAAAGGTTTAACACATCAAACGAAAACACATTGAAGAATTACAGACGGCTTTACTGTACATACTTAAACACATGACTGTCTGATTTCAAACCTGGTCACTAGTTTACTCTTTTAGCACCAAAGTTTATTCTATTAAGCCAAGGTTGTTAAGTATCATTTTAGCAATGGAAAATATATCCATTTATGTAACATTCTCATAGTGGTACATCATAATTATAGTCTTAGGATTGAAACAAGAAACATGGGGCTAAAGAAACCAGGTCCCCGGAACCAGGTTTCCTTTGATTCCAAATCAAGTTAAAATCATGTAAACAGGATGAATGTTAATATCCTTGACCTTTGGGGGCGGGCATGCGGAAAATGCTCTGCAAGACATCTTGATGTGTTAAACATGTAAGTTTCATCAAAATTTTCAAAGGGTGGTTCAGGGCGGACAGGATTTTCAAAGTTAATATCACTTTACCTTGACCGGGGCATGCGGCTGTCTTCATATGTCGGTAAACATTTGTCAAGTTCATCAAAAGTCTCAATATGTGCCTGACATTCAGTCAGACACCCCCCCCCCCCCCCCCCCCCCCCCCCCCCCCCCCCCCCCCACCCCCAACTAAAAACCAGATTTTCAAAATTGACTGGTTAAAAAACTTAAGGTTGTAAACCGACTTCCTGAAACTTAGCATTTTGGCAACAAAACTTGCCAGTTCGGTGAAATTTCCCGATGCATCAGAAACATTCACAGATGTAAAAGGCCAATAGTGCCAATTCGTCAGACAGCCGACAAAAATTTGCCTCACCAACTTAAATTTTGCCCAACATGTCCCCCAGACGGGATCTCTCAGAAAGACTAGCGAAAGATTTCAATACTAAACATCCTAAAGACTGACATATTTGCAGTTTTTGGAGAGTTAATGTCAATGCACCTACAGTGAACAACAACTTACATATATGAGTGCAGTTTTCCTGTCCTTGGATTCCATATTTACTTTAGCTCTCAATTCTAGCAACAAATTAACTGTGGTAATTTCAGCCTGAAAAGAGTATAGGACTTAGTGTGAACTAGCATGGAACTGCACACATACATTTATCACCAGAACCACATCTACAGCCATCTAAAGATGAAGTCTATTAAACAAATACCTTAATTATTTGAAAAACACTTAAATTCAACGTAAAATTGCTTTTTTGAGAGGTTGATATGAGGACTTATCAACAGGCTGGGAAATATGATATCAACCAGCAGTTGTCTACACACTACTGCATGAACTTCTGACAACATACAGAAATTTATTTTTACCATTTGTTTTGCACTGCTTGTCTAGTAATGGTTACTTATTCGCAGAAGGCATATTTTGGAACATTTGGAATGTTTATAACTGTAATATTTCTACTGTCCAACGAAATCCAAAATTTGATCTCCATTCTATATTGCCCTATTCAGAACATTATTCATTGCCTGTTCTTTTTGTAAGCCTGTTAACAGTCAAGTCACACCATACAGTACAACCATACAAGGGAAAAAACTACTTACACTATGACAAGCTATCATCAATGGAGTCATTCCATTGTTCATCTGAGCGTTTATATTAGCACCGTGTTCTATGAGCAAATCTGACATTTCATCAAGTCCTGTCAAATATATAATGCCCAATGAGAAATGAAATATTTTAGTAATCCTGCAGAATTTATAATATACGTTATATGTGTATGTTTGTATACCAGTAGATCTGACATTCTCTACTTTGGCAAATACCTCCTATATTAGGTCCATAGATTTAGATATTCATAGAACTCGTCGGTAATATATAAAATTTTGTATTCTTTATTCTCTGTAAGAGAACATGTCATTTCATCATACCCTGAAAGCCACAAGATTTCTTAGAATCTTATTTTCCGACTGAAAAATTAACCCGTTTCAATGTTTGAACAAATCTGAAAATTCATGAAGTCCTTTAAACAACCTGTTGTATCTAAAAAACAATATTTTATAATTTGCATAGCAAACAGATTTGTTTTCGGAGTAAATTTGACATTTTCTTAATTTGTCACTGGCTCAAATGTCAAAACAGTATAACTCACCATGATGTACAGTCCACATGAGCAATGTTTTGCCATCTAGATCTACATGCTCCATATCATACTTGCCCTCTCCAATTAGTGCACGTTTAACTAGCTGATAGTCACCTGCCATCACTGCATTAGCAAAGTCATCTAGAAAAGAAATGCATAAATTGTCATCTGGTATTGCCAGCGTAATAATATGAGAGACAGAAGTGTAACACCACATATACATGTATGTTTCTACAGTTGTAGAACAATATCCATTTGTGTAATGGTGTATGTTGAAAGTTAAAAACTATACTTTACTGATGACAGCTTAAAGTGATAATATCCTTCAATATGATAATCGCAATTTAATGTAATACATTTACCAATGGTTAAGTATCTTTAAAAAACGAGCATTGTGATAGTTATAGCAATTACATAAATATATACAACAGTTTTATTCCTATTGAACATAGTTGAAAAATAAAATCTTTTTTGACCCGCCGGGTCACAAAATGATTTTCCATCTGACAGTTTGATATAATAAATTTGTGTTTGTATGTACTAACAGTCAAGGGTGTAACTTGTTTAAGTTATTTTAGTGTAATTTTTGATAACTTCTACAAGTTATATTTATCTTTTACTCAACACTCACTTAATCACTTCTTTAAGTTATTTTTCAGTCATGATCACTTATTCAAGTTATTTTCGTCCAAACAGGACAAAGATTCAACATTATTTTTTCACAAGGATACAAATTTTCTGGGGAGTTACACATTTTTTTTCTATTTCTTTGATCATTGAACTTCAAGATTATGAAATAAAATATGTTACACAACGACAAAACCTTCTTACCCAAGGGCTTTGAAGTAGGACATTTTTCAGGTCATCTGTTAGACAATTTTGGCAATAAATCCATTATGTCTAATTGAAAAGTCATTACTGTCAGCTATAAAGAAAGAACCTGCATTTCTTTCTCTTATCTAAAGGTATTTGCAGAGGTAATCTGCTAGTAATGAAGAAATTCAAGAAAAACTGAAATGTTGATTTGTAACCGGTATACGTTATTTTCAGATATTCTCATTATTTTGGTCACCTCAACTTTCAAGGGAGTTAATTCTTTTAGCAAAGGGAAGTAATTTTATTAGCAAAATGTTTCAAATATCACTTATAGTTCTAAGTTATTTTCAAAATAACTTATACAAGTTACACCCCTGACTGACTAATGAAAGAAATGGTTGAGCATTTATAACTTATTTTCTTTTAATTTTCTTCACATTTTTTATGTTTAAAAAACTGTTATTGACCATAATTTTTCTGGTTGTTTTGAGCAGTATTATAGCTTACAAGTCCAGGATCACATTTACAAGAATATCTCATTTCATCAAGAAAATGTCTTACTGAATACTGACATTTATAAATGACCATTACTTGTACCAAAACACTCCTAACTTTGCTTTTTAAATTGATAAACTTGAAGTTGGACATACAACATGTATGATATTATAAGAAACATAGCTCTGGTTCTTTTTCAATGATATTGCAAGAAATAAGAAAGGCTCTCTAGCAATTATCCTTGGACTTTAACATGAAAACTT
Source organism: Saxidomus purpurata (assembly GCA_022818135.1). NCBI lineage: Eukaryota > Metazoa > Mollusca > Bivalvia > Venerida > Veneridae > Saxidomus > Saxidomus purpurata. The sequence goes on along the minus strand of JAFMSR010000003.1, from coordinate 42,561,678 downwards.
AATTAGAATACACATACAAATGTATTAAGGCAACAGATTGTGACTTAGATCCTGAGCTTGAGGATAAAGTAAAAACAGCATATGTGACACTGTGATACAGCTAGACATGCCTGTATTTTAACTGTTTTATTTGCATTTATATACAGTATCATTGTGTATATTTCTCAAATCTTTACGAATATTAATCAAGGGCACACAGACATTCTAAAATGTACAGAGAAGATTCTATGCATTCTGAAATATCTTTAGTTACCAAACCAAATAAAATCTTTCTTTATGTAATTAAATGGTTCCCTATTTTTTTCTGTTAAAAGGCCATGAAAATACACGTATTTCTAGCATAACACTTCCTTTTCAAGCATTTTGGCATTTTTGCCTAAAATCTAAGGCTAAAAGAAGAGGTGCAAATATGAATAAGACCATGAAGACAATGGATTTCTTTTTTACCATGTTAATGTACGAATACTTTATCTATATTTACCATTAGTAACTGTGACAGGTTCCAGCGTAACTTCAGTATCAAAGAGATCCCAGTCTATATCATCTAATGCTATATCTAGGTCATGATCTGTTGGAATACCTGCAAAGATAAAAATTGGTGAAACACCTTGTAGACACACCTGTAATGTATCATTCTTGCATATCAGATCAGGATTTCAGACCTGTGGCCTGATGCACAGTAAAGTGCCCAATTGGTGTAAAAAATGTGTACAAGGCCATATCTTTTTAACTAACCATGATAGAGCCATGAAATAAAGTTTTTAAGAAAGCTGTAGCGTACATAAGAATGTGCAGGTGAAAATTTTTCAAATATTTCCAAACTTTTTTTTAAAGGATCTGCAGAACTGGTCCAAAAATGGCAATTTTTCCCTGTAACACGTTAGCTTTGAAAATTTCACCCTTTTTAAAACCTTTATAACAGGACCATACTACTTCTAAAATTTAAGTTTGGTTTGGTTTTAAACCCAAGAGACACAGCTTTAATTTGGTATATGATACATTATATTTTTTTATTTATCTGTATTGATATCTTGATTTGAATGCAACAAGTGCCTATGTAACGCTCAAGAAATCTTAAAACACTGAACATGCAAAAATGACAGCAAAATAGCAACCATAACACCCAGAACTTGTTAAATATCACAGATGAAGCTGGTAATAATGTAAGTTTACACTGTTCAAATTGTAGGACAGTGTAATAAACCATAAAAAAATTATGTGTCGAAATATGTTAGCGTTTGATGAATGTTCCGGAAAAACTGTAATGTCCGTCCCCCATGAGTAAATTGTGACATAGACTACGACTTGCAAATAGCTGTTGTAGTCTTTTAACAAAGATGTCATTAATAAAAGTTTTAAAAAATCTTTAAAATCTACCAAGTACTTTTTGAAAAAAATGAGAAAATGTAAAAGTTATCTGTAATGTCCGTCCCCGTAATGTCCGTCCCCTTCAGACATAAGTTTTGAAATTGATTTATTTTTTATTTAATAACAAAATGTTGGTTTCTTTTGTCTTAATTTTGCAAATTATTCTTAAAAAATGGAATAAAAGTTTTATTTTCTATTAGAAAAACCTATTTTAAAAGGCTTAAATAGTAATAATAACTGTGTGTTCAAATTTGTTGAGCAAATTCATTGATAAAATAAATACACTCTACATTTTTATTTCAACGTTATTCTTAAATCATACTTGTAAAAAACTTTAAGCCTTGAAAGCAGAAATAAAAAATATTTTAGTCTACAATGTCCTTTTTTCATTTTGCAACAGACCTATTTTTAAGTTTCTCAAGTTCTCTGCAGGAACCCCAAGAACTTGCACAAGAATATAATCTTCAAAAAGATTAAGTACTAATAAATTGCATAATATTGCTTCCTTAAAACAACACAATGAAATGGTGACTTGCTTTATGTTTACCCCATGTCATAAAGTACCAGGTGTCCACAGACCCCCTAGGGCATTTCAATAAAGATCATAAGGTGACAATACACGAAGTGTCATAAAACCCCTAAATTGGACTCCAGCTCTGCAGATAATCCTTGCTAAAACAACAAACTATTAATTGGCAGCTGAAATTGTCCAATCAGTGCCTTTTCTTAAAGTACAAGACCCAAATTACAGCAAGATTAAAACAAAAAATAGTTATTGGCAACTAAGAGTATCCAATCAAGCCTTTTATAGCAATATTAGGCCCGCCTTATTTCAAGATGAAAATATTTAATATCTGCATCAAAAGTAAATAGGTCACTGTGATTGGCCTACTCTTTGGTAACCAATTACTGGTAAATTCAGCCTTTGGCGATACTAGCTGGAAATTGCAGTCAGGTAAATTTCTCCTATTTCTGGCTTCAAAATTTTGTTTTTTAGGCATGACGGGAGACATGCCGGGGTCTCATCCAAATATTAAGCTAACATAAGTGCTCTTTTGGACGGACCTTGATAAAATTCTCTTCAATTCAATTCAAACTAAATAGATCATTACTGCTTTAGTCAGCCCGATTAGCTCAATAGGTAGAGCACGAGACTTGTAATCTTGGGGTTGTGGGTTCAATTCCCAGGGCTGACCAACTAAAATTACTAACAGTGTTTCGGATGAGACTTAAAAACCGAGGTCCCATGTATGGGTGAAAACCTGGCATGATAAAGAACCAGGGGTGTCTCTGGAATTGGGACGCTTTCTGTATCTTACACTATCCCCGAAAACCTAAAAAACTAAACTCTTCTGGGGGCGTTGGTCATATGGGCAACCAGTACCAATGATAAAACCCCAATATACCATACCTAAAAAGATCATTACTGCTGTAATTTTCTTCCTTTTTTTTTAAATGAAGGAGCTTTAGCACCTTGTTCAATGATTTAAGAACCTTCAAAAAAGCATGTATACATGTTTATGCTTAAAACAAATGCTTAATGATTTATAGACGCTAAAAAAACTCATTACTTTTGAACCGGTGACTTTATGTAATGTCCGTCCCCTTTTGCATGTACATTGTATTTGTGACTTTTACTTCATATATATGTAAAAAATAAAGCTTATTTTGATTTACATTCATTAGTTGTGTTATTATACTGTTTTTAAACTATTTCTTCCAAGGGTATTATGTCTTTAGTTTGTTTTAGAAAAAAGTAAACTTTCGAAATGCTTAAAAAATTCTTAACTTCTGTACCTCACAACACCACATTTGAAAAAAAAGGCAACATATAGGGTAAAAGGTGCATAATTTTAAACTTTTGCTATAAACAAATGAAAAATATGTAAAAAACATATTTATTTTCATACACATGTTTTCACCAGAGGGTTTAATATATGTTTATGTAATGTCCGTCCCCTACCCTGACCAGACACACAAAAAATGAAATTTACAAAAAATGGTTCAAAAAGTTATCTTTTTAATAACTGATCATTGTCCAGGACATACTGCTCTACAAAAGTGGCAACTTCTTGAAGTTATACCTGAAACTTTTTTTTTGACTTTGAGGCTAACACAATTGGGCACTTTACTGTGCATCAGGCCAGGTGATTTTACCCATGCCACCCCTTCTATGCCAGACGACTATCGTGATATACTTGTGACATAACATTATAAACACGGTGATGTCACTTTCCCAAACACAACGTCTTAATATAGTTTGTTTTTACATGGTAACGCATCATTTTGATTAGTCTGCATTTAGAAAACTACTTTAAAGTGCAAGATAGTATGCAAGAATTTATGCATGCATTTAGCATGTTTAGCGAACTGAAAACCATCTGCTATGAATAATGATCTTTTTCACCCACATATTATTCTTGACTATGAAACTGTTTCACTGAAACAACTTATATCATGACGTATATACTAATGATTAATCAATCTTGAGACTCACTCCAGATGGAATCAATCTTAAGAGAAAGAGGCAATGTGGAGTTAATGTGTCTTTCTTAAGACTTAAGGAAGCTATGACCACAGCACTGGTGGGATCAAACCCTTGACCTTCCAATTATGAGGCAACTAAGCTGTCAGTGTCCTACAGTGCCTAATTGAGCAGCATCTTTGCTTATCCTTTCTTGGGCTTAAAATGCTCTAATTCACAAAAATTTACTTTCTCACTAACAGTACCACTAAAAACGGAGATAATTTCCCTAAATTTCAGTAATAAAAAAAACTCTTTATTTCTTGACAAAAAGCTGTCTTAAATATATGCAAGTCGCAACAGTAGACATTTACTTATCAAAAACAGTAGGAAATGGCCTGTATCACTTGTTAGCTCGTCCATAGAATGATATTAGAAATTTATGTAAGTCTATGAAAGTAACTTAAAACTCCCTGGTCCAAAGGATGCAAAACTAGGATTATGTTTGTACAGTGCATATCAATTAATGGCCCGAAAATAAGTTTTCACTGACTTTACACAAATTTCAATGGCCAGGGACCACAGTGACTGCTGACTTGCATGACTAAAATTTAGTCTTATCATATTCTAAATACAGTGTATGTGTTACAGCTCAGTAAAGTTAAACCTATATAGTTTGAATAACAAACCTCTGAAGGCATGGGTTGACAAAGGAGGAACCAGCCTCTCATCTGACCCTTGCCGGAACAGTGATTCGCTCTTCTCGCTAGCAGGTGAGTGTATTCCACTGTCCAACGTATGTTCCGAGATCTGTCGCGACAGTTGTGTGTTAGCACTAGGTAAATGTCCCTCACTATTACTTATATTGTCTATTACATTGTTATTTATGCGTGCTGAATCTAAATATTTAGTTACAGGTTTGTCTGAATGAGATCGAGTACACTGTGTGAGATCATCTGATGGAAGACTGTCTGTAATCTGATGGTGGTTATTGAACTTTTCCAAGGTAAGCTCCCTTGCTTCAGAGATCACTTCATTTTCAACAGTTTTATGACCAACATTGTCCTGCTTTTCAGATGGAATAGATGATGTTAACAACCTGTTTCCATCAATATTGCTTTGTGTTTTGAGATCAGGCATTATATTATCTCTTTGTTTACTATGTTCACCAAGAACGTTACTGTCCTTTACATCTTTATCAATTCTTGGAATTTTAGAAGCCTCTGCCGAGAAGTTTGTTAAACTGGTTGATGAAGCCTTCCTTTTCTTGTCCTGTGTATCATGCCTCTGGGAAGAAGACTTTTTTGACTTGTGTTTATGATGCTTGTGATGTTTTTTCTTCTTAGAGGATGAGCGCTCTTTTGAAGATGAGTCCTTTACCTCTGGAAACATGAAAATTAGAAAACAAGAAATTTACAAATAAATTTATACTCAGCAGTAACTGAAACAGAAACCCTTTATTAATAAATGAAAGCAATAAAGCATAATGTTCAAAATATACACTGGGATCCGAGTATTGGGTACAAAATATACAAGACATGTACAAACAAAATAATAATTCTGTCAGATCTTCTACCACATCAGTCTTTAATAACTAATAAAATAAAATCTTTACTGTAAATCTCTTTGAACCACTCTTTTAGTCTGGTAAACTGTTTGTTTTCGTGAAAGGTCACAAACTAGTCCACCCATTTAGATTGCTTGTTTCATGATAAAAAGAGACATACATTTTTGATATTCTGTTGATACTGTACAGCGTACACAATTAAAAAGGAGCCAGATAATTCCCCAGGACCCCCAATTACATCAGATCTATGCTGTCACTGTCAGCTGTTTAAATCTGGAACCATTAATGACTGTTTTTTTTTTTTTTTTTTTTTTTTTGGGTTTTTTTTTTTATTTTTTTTTTGGGGTTTTTTTTTTTTTTTTTTTTTTAAAATTTTTTTTTTTTTTTTTTTTTAAAAGGGGGGGGGGGTTTTGAAAAAAATAACTATATTACCAGTTATACTGTGCATTTCAATATACATAGATCTGTGATACTGTCAATGTCATTAATAATAACATTTAACATACCATAACAAGCGTGTGACTCTGAACTTTTTGCAAGCACTGTGTAACTTGTACTGGTTCCTTCAGCTGTCAGAGAACACTTCTTCCCCATATCATCTGTAATTTCTGGTATTTTCTTTATCACTAAGTTGATCGATGGCTTCAGAAGTTCACTATCTGAACCATCCAAGCTGACATCTGCCTTCTTCTCTGTTGGCTTTGTACCGTAAACTTTTCTATCAGTTAGCTTTACACTCTCATCTGTATCCGAGTCTGTAACAACACTACCAAAGTTAATGCATCGTGAACTTTCTGGCTTTGATTTATGACCAGAACTAACTTTAGCTTTTTTGCTGGTACTTTTAGAGTTTCTTGATCTGCTAGCGGTTGATTTCCGCCCACTTCCTGACTCTGGGTCACTGTGGTTTCGCCTCTTCCTTTCATCAGGATAGACATCATGGTTGCTTGCACTCGATGAACTCAGTTCATTATTCTGAGATTGTAAAGTTGAGGCTCTTTTCTTTACTTTGGAATACATATCATTGTCGAAAACATTTACTCTCCCAGCCTCTAACTCCTTCCAAAATGTGTTCTTAAAGTTTACTGGATATGGGGAATTACTGTCACTCGAAGAATCAGAACTCTCAACACGACCTTCCATTATTGCCTAAAAATATAACAAAAGTCTTTAAAGTAAGCAGAGTTGCAAAATGAAGAACAAAACTGGAATGATGACTTTCTCTTGCATAGATACACTATGGTGCAAGAACAAGTGAATTGTAATCATTATTAAATTCTTAGTCAGTATGAAGAAATTTCTCTATCTGTCTCTAAATTCAGCACTACAAGGGTTGACTGCAGTAACTTATATGAAATAAAGAAGGACTTACAACAGTTTTGCGGTTAACCCTCAATAGTCTAGTGAGTGGCAGATTCAGTTACATATTTTATTATTGCCGATATGTAGATACATGTACCAATGGTTTACGAAGTGTGTTTCTAAATATATCTGACTTTGTAAACTCGCATCCAAAAGTCAGTTTTTGGTTTACATGCTTATTTACATGTGGTTTCAGTGTCTCGGTTTTATTCTTGTAGCACCGACAAACCTCAGTGCTACAACATCAAGACTCGATAATCAAAGGAAAAAAAATTAATGTAAACCACGATTTCACCTTCTGATATGAGTTGATAAAGTAAAGAAACACATTTTTTCACCATTTGCATCTACATATCAGTGATAAGATGTGTATCAGACAAAAATTCCTTTTCACTTAAATCTTTATCTAGGGTAAACATTCAGGTTGGCTGTCAACTGCCTTTTAAACAGTTCAAAAAACAAACAAAAATAGAAACAAAAGGCAGGTATTTCAATCATTCCTTGCAATCAATCTCATTATTATTACCTGTCTCATCTTTCTCTCCTCATTTCTTTTCTGTGCAATTTCATTCTGTTTTTCATCATATTCTTCAATAAGGTCTTGGCAACTATCCAAGTTTTCTTTTGGCTCCCAGGTATCATCTTCGGGTCCATACCCTTTCCATCGGACCTTATACATGACGGTTCCCTTTTTAAATAGCAAAATATTTGACAGTTTAAAAAAAGTAAATGCAACAGTTATCAACTTTCTTGTTCGAAGGCTTTCTTATTTGTGTCTTATCGAGGTTCGAAATGATACGGGGATGAAACCGTCCAATAAATTGGTTAGATTTTTTAGTTGATTAGCGTACCAAATTGAACCTAGAAGCGAATTCAGTAAATTAAATGTATAAATATTTTGATAAGGTCCAAATAAACTTATGTTTCATATAAAAGTTTGAAGTAAATATATGTTTTCTTTGTTTACAATTTTACTATCCGGGATTGGCCGACTGACCCAATTTTGCTGCAAACGGAATTTGAAGAATTTCTTAGTTTCACACCGTTTCAAAAAGCTTACTTTCATTTTGGATTTCCCAATTATTTTGTCGACTTCAAAAAGCTCTCCTTCCTCGGCGCTTTGGTCACTCTGCTCTTCTGAGGTATCCATTTTTTCCCTACCAACTTGGCTGTCACCCACCTTTTCCGCCATGTCGACGAGTGCAACAAAACTAGGTCATGCGCTCTTCGGTGTTGGGCAGATCCATTTATCTTGGGTAGGTGGTGTTTATGTAGCGGACTAATAAAAACATTTTGTTTCGCAAGTTCATTAATTATGTAAAAATACTTCGGCTTACTTAGCAAGTCAACTGCTATTCTTAACGAAAGACACTATTGAAATATAGGTTATGGCTCTATTATTTAAAATTCAACAAACCACACACCCATCAAATGGAAATAGTACGGTCCAAAGTAAATACATTTCTAAATTTAGAAACATTTTATCTCCGCGGCTGGGAAAAAAGAAATTACATTCATCAGAATGGCGTAAGTTTTTAATTTTCACTTTTTATAATAGTGACTTATCTGCTAGAATAAATGTTTAAAGACTTGATAATTCGAACAATGATCTGTTATTCTGATGTGCAAACTATGTGACGTTCAACACAATAGGTCGAAAACAACTAAATGTGGACATTTTTTCACGGACCACGCACGTGGCTGATTTTTTATAAAATAAATTTTAACGCTTAAAAACTTAAAATCTCAGAATAAAACTACATTTACAAGCAGTTATAAACTTAAAAAAAATGTAGGCCTAAACATGCTAAATGTAGATTATTTTTTACAAAGAACTGGCCCGTCTCAATTCACAAATACGGATCTCGAAAACGACAAAGGAAGTAAAATAGTCTAGACATAATGCATTATTGTAAAACATTGCAATGCACATACACATTAAAATTTTTTTTTTTTTTTTTTTTTTTTTTTTTTTTTTTTTTTTTTTTTTTTTTTTTTTTATAAAAAAAAAAAAAAAAAAAAATTTCAATCGTTTCAAGGAAACGATGTATTTATCATAAATCGTATAAAATACAAATTATTATTATTCACACGCATGTTTTAACACCAATGCTTGCTAACTTATGTCACTGACACCAGTACTTTAAATGTTAAATTTTTATGTCTTCTCTTTTAGATTTAGCAAAAGAATTATGTCATTAACATACTTGATAGTTTTGGTTCTTTATTACATTTCAAACAGTATAGTTTAAACATTTTTTTTAAAAAGTCCCCTTTTCCTGGCAAAATAACTACCCCCCACACACCCCACACACACCCTACGGGCCCCGTCACTTATATATTTTCCCCTCAGACTGAATAAAGCATTGGGGTGTCAAATCACGGAAAACCCTTGTGTATGCAATAGAGGTTGCATTCTTTATTGAATCTTCATGAAACTGGGTCAGTATGATTATCTTGATGAAATCTAGGTAGACGTTGAATATAGATTATCTGGGGTCAAAAACTTGGTCACGGGGTAAAATCACAGGAAACCTTGTGTACGCAAATAAAGATATCATTTTTTGGATGCCGCCGTGGCGCAATGGTAGCGCGTTCGCCTCAGGATCGAAGGACCCCGGGTTCGATCCCTACAATCGCCATTTCGGTAGTGTCCTTGGGCAAGACACAAATAATTCCACATTGCCTCTCTCTCTTCGAGTTTGACTCCAACTGGAATGAGTCTCGTGAGCGATTAATATAAGTTGTAAGAACTTGTTTCGCAATCGAGAATAAATAAATTAGTATTTATATAAACAAAAGGTTCCATTTTTCATTGGATCTACTTGATACTTGGCCAGTATGATCGTCTTATGATCGTCTTAATGAAATTAAGGTCGAATCTTGATTATTGGGTCAAAATCTAGGACACTCGGTTAAAATCCTTGTTAATGCTATACAGGTGACATTTACAACCCAATCATTATGAAAATTGGCCAGAATGTTTTGTGGATCACCTGGGATTAAAAACTAGGTCACCTGGTAAATTCCGAGGAAAACTTTGTCGTTACTTTAGAAGTCACATTTTATAGCCAGTCATCGTGAGTTGGTCAGAAGGTTTATCTGGTCAAGGTCAAACAGAACGTTTGTGTTTATGATTATATAGTTTAGGGTTTAAGTTTGGTCACCTATGTCCATAACTAGGTGCCAGGTGAGCGATACAGGACCATCTTGGCCCTCTTGTTTATAACTTGCAAATCTATTCAAGGCATATAGTTGATATTTCAAAGATAAAGGTGAAGTACTGTTTCAAAAATCTTAAAAATACACTCCGTTCAAACGTTGAAAAATAGATCCCGTGGCATTCAATTTCATATCGAGGCAGCGACGGACAATAATTATTTCCATTAGCCTATTATGTTTGTAAAGGAAAGTTGAAAACTTCCAGTTGGGTTGAATGTGTCAACTAGAGAGCTGTATGCGAACTTGGGTTTACGAGAGACTTATTATAATCATGTTGCATGTTTTCAACTTTTTATCTTAGGTTAATCAACAAGAAGGAATTGAAGGAAAACTTTCTGCTAGAGAATCAGTATGGCATCAAGTGTAACAATGACACATATTGGCCTAGGAACACTATACTTCTGTACAACCTGAGGTCGTATGATTTTCCAAGTTCTGCCATACCGAGTAAACCACAAACAACATGTGACTGCAGAGCAGGAGAGGGACACATTTGGGACCGATTGGACAATGATCCTAGAATTGATACTGACACAATAGAAATAGCCGCTCTGCACGCCGAAGTAAAACTGGTGAAGAAAGTCATGACGGATTTGATTGAAATGGATCCCAAACCGAGAAAAATAGAACTTCGTATCGTAGCTAGTTACTCGCCTTGTACTAATTGTGCTAATGTTCTAACAGATTTTAAGCATTATGTAGAAATTGGAATGGACATCTTGTGTACTATTAAAATTAAATTTTCCAGCTTTTATAACTGTTACATGCTTGAACACAACTTCAACAGTTTGCCAGGATTATGCAAACTACTGAAAAACGCCATTGCTCTTGAAACATTTAATGGCGCCGTTGACTGGAACTGGTTTTTAACGACCGTTCTGGGTATGTCTATTGACATTGAGTCCTTGACAGGCTTCTCTAGAGGAAGAATTGAACGTGAGGCGGTTGATGACGAAATACTGCATGCTATCAAATTGCACATAACCAGATTTGGTGCCGCTAACAATAGGTAACTCAGCGACATACAAAGACGCTCATACAGCTGGTAACGAGATGAAACAGCACATGATTGTGTTAGCCAACGAGGCCACCGGTCGTTTGAAAGTATTAAATGTGGATGTTAGTTCAATAGGTAAGTGTATGTGTTTGCCCTTTCAACAATGTACGTTCTCCATTATCTATCAAATTTTATTCTTTAGAATCAATTCCTTTTGATAAACGCTGAATTGTTCCAAACTTAAAAATGGCAACAAACGGAGAAAAAAGATGTCTGTTAACCTTGTAGGTTTTGAAGATACATGTCATTATCCTAGCTTTATACTGTAAAGTAATAAAGGTAACAAAGAGTATATGCGTATGGAAATGCAGTCACTCTCACTGCATGCTTTAGAAGATCAGTACGGTTCCAATAAATGAATCTCTAAAGTAAATTGTTAAAGGTTCGCTCCCTACATCTAGCAGATAATATCCTCCAAACATAATGTATTCAATGAACGTAAAATGATAAACAAATAAAATTTAAAAGAACTACATATACCGAATCAAAGAGCTGAAGGCACTGAAAATGTTCGGTCTGAAACATAGATTATCGAAAGGATTTGTACTTAGGACAGGAATGTTGAACACATGTTGCGCAATATGTCTGATAGTTTTAAGTGGAACATCTGACCACTTGATGTAACAGCATATTGAACAATGTTACGTACAGTGATATTCCTCCTTGGTCAAGTGGTTAGAGAAGCTGAAGCTTCTCAATTATTGAGAGTCTTGGGATCGAGCCCTGCTACTGACAACGTTTCTTTATGTGAGAGAGTTTGCATTTTTTTAAGAAGAAAATAGTTATAGTACTGGTCCTTTCCAGGAATTATCGTAAAATTAACTGCCCGCCTGTAAATAAACGTACATTTAAATGAAATGTATTTCCTTTGACGTAGATCTTTTTTCTAGACTAAGTAATGAATAAAGAACAAAGTCGGAATATTTAATACATAGTATACATTGTACTGAGCACTTGAGCATGGCTTACAACGTCATTTTTTCACCATTGTAAACATTAACACAACACATTTCTTTAATATCGATATGAAAAATAATGATCGATTGCATTCATGGTATAATACATGATATACGCGAAATAATAAAACATCTTTCTATTGGTGTTCCATTTATAACAAATTGTTTCCCGCCGGGTGTTAAACCCGAACATTCCTATCTAGCCCGTTTTAACTTCACAAGTTTATAATTACAAATTAATAAAAATGTTGTGAATGAAATTGTTTTGTTTCATCAAAGTTATATATAAACATTGAAATGTAACTAGCATAACTTAACACTTTGTGTTTAAGAATTTGCTGCAGCCACATACATTATTTTACTCAGAGTTGTCCCAAGTGTACGATTTAGTACAAAAGAGCCTCTTTTTTGTTATCCTTGAATTAAATAACATCAAACATGTTTTCTTTATAGCATATGGCCATATTATGTTGTGTATTCCCAATCTGATGAAATGGTGCTGTGTATTGATAATTTTTTGACACTCTTGATTTACAGGTGCCAGTGCCATGATATAAACATTACATATGATTCATTCAGAAAGCAGCTAGCCTGAAGGTTGCATCATCTTAGAAAAGTGATTTTTTACAGTATTAAAGTGGAATGGACAGATTTTTTAAGAATATATCACATTTGTGCATTAAATTTACATTAAACACGATTTTTTGGTTTCTCTCAATAATATAGCTTGATAGAATCACATTAAATCTTTAGAACCACACATCTGCTTATTAAAAGTATTGTAGTCTTGAAGATATAATGTTCTAGTCAAAAGTTCATCTATGTATTTAAATAATTGAGTAATCGTACACTTGGGACATGAAAATAAGTACAAGGCATGTGATGCTTAGCCTGTTCCGTCATGGACCTATATACATATGTATATATAGGTCAGTGGTTCTGTGTATTCTTACAGAATATGATTTAGTGTAACAGTATGGAAAAACTTATCGTGAAATTGCCCTTTAAGGGCAGATAAGGGAGTAAGAAGAACGATAATGAGGAAACTGATCCTAAGAAACTCTCAAAAGGGTCAGAGAGAAAGAAAATTCCGTTTAAAATTAAAGTATGACCCCCAAAAAATACAGAACTACAAGCTAAAAAAAGGTTGACAACAGCACATACAGAGAAAAATTGACAAATGAGCTGAAAATGCTGATTATAATAATTACACATTTTTGTCCCGAGTGTACGAAATATACATTATATTTGTACCAAGAGATGGAGCACAATAACACATCCTGATTGTATATATGTTTCATGTAAACATTCCAAATAACAAAAGGGTCTAAATCATAAGCCATAATTGTTGATGTTTAACTCGCTTATTTCAAATATTTGCAAAAGTTATGTAGTATAAACCGAAAAATTGTTTGTTACTGCTGAATAGTAACTATTTGTTCGGAAAATGATTAGAAAATTTACTAATAAATATATTTCAATGTTGCCTTTTACCATATTTAGAATGCTAATGTAAGTTTTTTGCCACAAATGTTAATTTTGTCACATGTACTTATGTGTCCCGAGTGTACTACAAAGGAGAAACATGGTTACAGTAAATCTTTTATCAGCTATACTAAAGTCAAATTGAGTTTGATCTTAATGAAACCTTACATTTATCATTTATGCGAATTTGTTTTTTAAAACATGTATTTTAACAGAAATCAGATGACATTTAGTCAATTTATAATTTTTTTTGAAGTGTTTTTATTAAATTAATGGACATAGAATAGTTAAAAATGATATATTTCACAATTTTTCACTATTTTGTGACCTACTTTTAGTCAGATTATCAATTACATCACTACTTGATATTAACATGTTCAAAACATGCCGTTGAGATTTTATTTTCTTTAGAAATTGTTTACCCTCTTCACAGAAAGTTCCTTTAAAGTTTATGAAATGCTGAAATATTCATTTTTGTTGTTTACTTATTCATTTGACAATACAGGTATATGAAATTTAACATATTAGCTACAAAATGCAATAAAAATCATACAGCATAATCAAAGTTTAAATTTCAACCACAATGTCACGCTTTTGCTTCATTTTTTTGCACACCTATGCACATTAACTTAGAAAAATTGACTTAATTATTTTTTATGATAAATTGTCGCATATTTTTCTTATCTTTGAAACAATATAAATCTTTGCAATCATACCAACACCAAAACTGTTGATTACTTATGTTACTTTCTATAAACATGTGATGTGATCAATCTGAAGGATTATTTAGAATTGAGGGGTTGTTCGGTTTTAAAAGTAGAAACTGCTGTTCTCAGAAACTGGGTGCAGTAAATGTTAGGATTTAAAAATCCTCACATTTAAAACTGTTTTTGTGATATTCATATTTGCACATGCCTTTTTAAGCAGTCAACAGTGAATTTATGTTTGTACTCTTTATTAATTGATCTATCAGTTATTCTGTCACGACCAGCGCATATGCAAACAAGAAAGCTTTTAGAAAGACTCTTAAAAAGAACTATTAAAGTTACGTTTTTAATAAGTACGCGTAAAGTTTTGTTAAAGACGTATATTTCAAAGATATTTCAATTTGTAGAAAGTAAAGATCCACACGCCTGCGGTGACCAACATAAAACAGTACATATACCGAGTTTGCTTGATCCGATCGACACACGGGATCATGCCTGTGGAAAACAAGGAGGTGCCCGGAACAACATTGTTCAGAACAGTCAGCGGGAACAAGACAATAGGGGAAGTCGACATTCATTTGGTAAAGCGAATACTTCCTTCCAGGGAGGCGCACGCGGAAGAGGGCACTGGGATGATCGAGGACACGGATTCAAAAGACAACACAGTTATGAAGAACAAGGTTATGTAAACGACAGTCAGCAACATTTTGCTGAAAGTGGCAGCAATTATGGTTATGGTAAATAATATTTCACTTGTTATACCCCCCCTCCCCCGAACACAAAATGTAGGGGGTATATTGGATTCAGCTTGTCCGTCCGTCTGTAGACGGAATCTTGTGGACACTAAATCTCAAAAGCTCCTCGTCAGAATTAATGATACTTCACAGAAGAGATAAGTACAATGCCTAGTTGTGCATGGTCTATGCTTCGGGTCACTAAAACACTAAATTTCCATAACCCCTGGTCAGAGTTTAATGATACTTCACAGAAGTTATATGAAAAATACTTAGTTATACATGGTCCATATTTCGGGTACTAGGTCAAAGGTCAAGGTCATCGGGGTTTGAGATAGTAAAATCGTGTGTGCTTTTAATCTAAAAATAAGGTCACAATTTATTGATGTTTTACAGAAGTGATAAATACGTTGCCTAGTTGTGAATGGTCCATGTTTCAGGTCACTAGGTCAAAGGTCAAGGTCACAGGAGTACAATATAGTAAATTCGTGTGCGCTTTTAATCTCCTAAATTCCTCGTCACAATTTATTGATATTTCACAGAAGTGATAAGTGCATGATCCATGTTTCGGTTCACTAGGGCAAGGTGCTTGTGTGATCTTATCTCCAAAACCTCTAGTCAGAATTCAATTATACTTTACAGAAGTGATACGTACCATGCCTTAAGTTGTGCAGGTCCAATAATTATTTAAAGCATCAAATGTTACATGAATTCCATGTACTGTGTCAGCTGGGTGTTCGGAGGGAACGGGTATTCATCCCCTTCAGTGATAGTTCTAGTTATATATGATGTTATAAATTCAAATTCAAGTAGCTGAAATTAAGAACTGTGTATACAAAATTAGATCTAATTGACAAACATTACAGCCGCCGACAAACTAAAGGAACATGAGATGTGCCCCTCTACCGCTAATTGTTTTCATAGATTATCAGGTAATGAATAAACATTACTGTAGTACTACAATTGACCGGAGTAAATGAATTAATTTTTTTCAGGGTACCGCGACTGGAAGCAGCAGGAACAGCAGCCTTACGGTAGAGGAAACAGACAAAACTGGCGATGATATTAGACTTCCAATGGATCTTTTAGTTGTACAATCTTGCTTAATTATTGCTAGTATATGGTGATTGTAAGAAAATGTCAGAATTTGTCTATTGAACTAATACCTCTATATGTATCACTTTATGACAATTGAGTAACAGTGTTGTCTATGGAATAATTTGTCAAAAGTTTACTCCTAATGTATTAAAGTGATAATACCCTTCAATATGATAATCGCAATTTAAAGGTCCATTACTAAGACTAACTCAATTTTTCTTTTAAATCTGGAGTTGTAGCGGGCGTCTTCTCAGAAGGAAATATATAACATACTGTATCGAATGTGCCCATATTGTGTGAACAATGTTAGTTTAACAAAACAATTAATAGATCATATTTTGCCTTTTCAAAAACGAAAGTAGGTTTTCCAGTTTTCAAATATCTTTGTAATGTTCCATAAGTCGCACAGAAAGAGGCTGTAAAAGGTTGTACATGCATAAGCATACCTATTTTGAATTATATTTGAAAGGACTTTACTTCCAATGATGTGAAACGTATATCTCTGACTATGTTTACAACATGCAATAAAGCGAAAGTAGAACAAAAAGACCACACAGGTTAATCTAAGGAAATACAAAACATTCGCTCTTTTTTCTGGAGCAGTATTTCAAACAGGGAAATACTCAACGGCTATTGTAAAGATTTTAAAGCCAGTGTTTCAAACTGTTTTTCCCTGTTACATCTCCAAATTTAAAAGAAAACTGAATTTGGTCCTGGTAAGGAGCTTAGTTTGATACATTCACCAATGGTTTAGTATCATTGAAACAAATAAGCATTGCGAAAGTTATAGCTAAATAACACAAATATATACAACAGTTTTATTTATATTGAACGTAGTTGAAAAATGACAAAAAATATTTTGACCCGTCGGGTCATAAAATGCTTTTCATCAATTTGAAATGATAAATTTGCGTTTGCATGCTCTAATAGCATAACTTATTTTCTTTAATTCTAAGCATTTTTCATGTTTTAAGAACTTTTCTCGACCGTACATCTTCTGGTCATTTTGAGCAGTATTATAGCTTTAATACATTTCACAGATACCGAAAACCTATCTATATTATTCAAGCCACAATCGTCTGAGACACAGGATCATATGTGTATATCAAGTACAATCATACAACGAAATCTCAAAATTCATTTTTTCACATATTGTAAATTTTTTTATTCTGTCGTGGTACCGAAAAACTAACCTCGCTTATTTCCTTGCATGGTTGATCTAAATGTGTTTGTGTATAATAGAGCCGAGTTTTGATGTTTTGAACTTATTTCAGATATATCTAACAACTTATTTTATTATCAATGATTTTGTGTTTCTTTTATTTATTTTTTATGCTGATTATACCACAGTGTTTGCGTTTTGTTCTTTGAGAAATCGTCCTTTCAGGACGTTAATGTGCATTCAACCAAAACAACCTAGTACATAGCCGGAATTACAAAGTTTTACTCCAAATCGCTTAGGCGACACAAAGCCCAAGGAAACATTTAACATCAAGTATGGGATTTTCAGGAATTATTTCCCTTTAGACAAGAAAGAACACATATATACCTCTGAAATCTATGTTGTGTTCAATTTTAAACTTTAAGATGTCAAATGTGTTGATGTATAGTTATTATTGTATTTCAACTTTACAGTGCGATACATTTTATTCTCAAAATATCGATTATGACACAGAATATTATTACTGCGTTCCGTTAAATGGACACTCCCTATATCTAGCAAATGTTTTACTAAAGAATACTATCATATCGGCGTTATTGTTATTGTATGTTTGCTATTCATATTCAATGTTATAAGAGCACTAATGTCCATCAACAAGTAGAGTGTTTGCGTATAGTTCAGTCAAGTTATTTTACTTATCGTATGACTTGAAAAGATCCTACATCTTTCAATGTACTATCAAGTGAACCCCGAGACTGGGTCGATTTTGGATAGAGGATCATTATTGTGGTCACTCTATGTCAAATCGTAAAGAAGCAGTCAGTGCCACACTATGCTTTGGACTGATGGACAAGGACAGATCTATATGTCCCCAAGTGGAGCTTAATACACTGTATTTGATAAATAGTTTGAGAACTGTTTGTCTCAAACTCAATGGCTATGCTAATCATGACCGGTAAATGGACACAGTAACATTTGTTGGAAGATCTATGATACTTTTCTTTGTCATTGTATCCACTGATCATTGAATCACTATTCAAACGAATGCGTATCTACCATTTTGGTCGGGGTAGTCAATAACTTCCATTTTCAGATGTTCATATGATGGTGAAATATTATACCAGGAACAGAAATCATTTACAGAATCTAAACCAGTTGATGAGTTAAATAAATAAACTAAACATGCGCATACGTACAAGCGAAATTACAATGGGGCATTGTATTAATGAGTACGGTTAACTTTATCTAAAAATATATATGCAGTGGATTTTCTTTTCAAATATAGAAGGCAACACGCTCCCTTGAAATTCCTTCAGGTACAGACTACGTCTAAATTTACAGCCGCCGGTCTGGTTTTTACAGCAGTATCACGACAAGTATTCGTAAAACACTCGCCTATCAGACCGTAGCTACCAAAAGCCGGTTTTACCACTCGAAGTTCTGTTTATTGATTATCATTATCATGCTTATTGACAAAACACTTTATACTCTAAAGGTCGGTCATTTTTGATAAATTGTCGGGTGTCGAGATCGTTGAGGTTCCGGTAACTATTTTTGCAAAATTGTGACAGATCGTGTTCATGGCGCAATATAACGTAGTGATGTACCAGACACGGGTTCGATAAACTTGAAAACAATCTGAAAATTTGCTTTAACGGTGATCAATTGCTTCCTAATTACTTCTTAATTGAAAGTTATCGATTATTAAGATAATCATCAGTGGAAGTACCCAGATTAAACATTATTTGCTATGGTAAAAGAAAGAAAATGCACAAAATACAGTTTTTCGATTCGAGGCCTCCCTGTTTATTGTCCCTGTAATTGATTAGTAGGGGTCGGGGACATCTGTTTTAGTCTTTCAAATACCAAAACATTTACTATAAATCCATATGGAAATGTAGATAATTATTATTATTATATGTAACTAAACCATTTTAAAAGTTGAACAAATTAATTTACTTGCAAAAATACGTTGGTGTATAAGATTGAAAAAAATTTATCACATCATTTATAATTGCAGTTTGATAACATTCAATTGGCACTAAAGTTGGTATTGAATCGTTATCATTTTTACATAGAAAAAATTGAATGACTGCCTTATAGCTTCATACTCTTTAATATCTTGTTTCATAGAACATAACACTTGAGATTCGGCATGTTTCTTTTACTTTTAAAACGAATGAAGCCAGCGAACGTCCGTTTCAAATATAACGGGTTAACAAACATACAAACAAATACATTTACACAGCAAAACAGCAGAATGTTTATATAGAGCAAGATCTTAGTACAACTACTATTTTCACGTCGGTTGTTTCAGATATTGTAATGAATTGAAAATTTGAGATGTAGTGTAAAAACAAATGAACTTCGCCCTACGCATGAGATACTGATCACACGGGTAACTCTTTTCAAACCCCCGCAACGGTTGCCTCCCCTTAAATTATAGATAGCGGAGCTCACCAAAACAAATTGTTAGGAGTTTAACCTAGTCAACGCTCAGTAGTTAAGATAGATAGATCTGTATCGGAACCATAAATCTTCATTCAAACGTACTGATAGACGGACGTACGACCGTGTGTGTTTTTCCCGGGG
This sequence comes from Saxidomus purpurata, assembly GCA_022818135.1. Taxonomy (NCBI): domain Eukaryota; kingdom Metazoa; phylum Mollusca; class Bivalvia; order Venerida; family Veneridae; genus Saxidomus; species Saxidomus purpurata. The sequence goes on along the minus strand of JAFMSR010000003.1, from coordinate 42,541,904 downwards.
ATGCACGCCCTGAACTCGGGTAATTTAGTAAGAAGACAAATAAAGTTTCTACCTTTTATTTGTGAAATTATTCTATTCCAAGATTTCTCAAATCAAAACAAAATATTATGGAAAACCCTTCTAAAAAATAAAGAAATAATTCCAAAATTGATACTAACGCAGCGTCATACATGAGACAAATGTAACATCTTTTTATAGAATGAGTTTCTTGTAATCTCCAAACTTAGTATCCTCATACTTGACAATGTTCAAAGACCACATATATATATATTAAGTTTTTACATGTATATCAATGTTCTCTTACAACGCACTGATTATGAGTTATCATTATGCGATACATGCAAAATGAAAAGTCCTAGTATTAAAATGACCTAGATCTACCATTGGACATTTCAACAGGTGAGTGAAACTGAGCAGAAATTGGACAGACCTGAGAGTACATCTTATATTTATAAGATATTCAGGTTTGTTTAAAAAAGAACACTATTATAGTGAATTGTAAGGAGCTAATCATTTACTCGTAAAGGTTTATGAGGAATACGCGACTAGATTTGAAGTCACTTGATCTTAACTGTTAAAGTGTGCTTGTTTCTTCGTATCTTAATCGTGTACTTATGCAGGATTTCCTATTCAAATGAATTATAAGGAGTTAATCCGATTTCATCACTCTATATCGATAGCAACACCAAAATACAAGATTTGAAAATTGTATGCCCTGATTATGTATTACATGCATGGTAAATGAAGTTTATACACGGATTCTTTATTATGATACATGGAGTACATACATTGATTCTGCTAAAGATTGATATCGTTTTTATACATATCATGCCTAATCCTACCAGGATTAAAGTGTTCAGCTTCATCCACAAAATGAAACACTTTCACTTTCAATGAGTTCTTCTTCTTTAAAGAAAATGTTTCCATTAACAGTCTCATAAGAAATGATTTTCTTGCTTCATTCAGCATTTGAAGACTGTCTCTTCTTAATAAAGGCATAAAGACACTAAATATCTTGTTTGTATGATTTTAAAAATTGGTTCTACTATCATTTAACTGTTTACTTTGCCAACAACTTCTTCAGTGTAATATGGATGCTTAGTCTCATTTGCCAAAGAGCTCATAGGATTAGGCTGATAATGATGGCTTCAACAACTAAAACCCGAAGATGAAAGTAAATTAATAAAGATTCATAATCATATCAACCAAACAAGCATAATTCCTAACCTGCAAAATAATAATGATATATGCCATGCGTATTGATAATTCTATGCTTCACACTGTATCGGCAAAACGCACTGGCTCCAATTTAACGATAATGCTCCAACTAACGTAACGAACCGGCTCCAATAAAAAATGGCTGATTTAGTAAACAAAACCCAAGTCAGTATAACAGATTCGTGTGATTCATTTTATAGGGTAAATCACAACTTCTGAAGAAACGAATACTCTTACGGAATGCTCACTTCTTTCCTGCATGGCCGTAGCTAGTCGGCTGTTTCAGACATCGATGCGTGTCTATCTTACTGTACAGTAATCGACATAAATAACAACAAAACACGAAAGTTTACAGAATAACAGGTATAAGGGGACACGTTGTTATTCTAAATAATATCTCGTCATTCTGTATATTTTCGTGTTTTGTTGTTGTTAATAATATTCGATGGCTGATCAGAACTGGCAAAATTCAGTTAGTAACTTTCCAAATTTTTCTTTTCAATCCCAGTTTTTGAAAATTGCTCAACACTTCCTACAAAACAAAAAACAACAACACGGCTAAGACTATTACTATTAACACATAAATTTTCCCGAAACTTCTCGCAAGGCCTAGCTTTCAACGGCTGATAAATTCTCTACAGTGTAAAAAAATGAAAAACAACTTAAAATCATAGCAGTATTTTATGAAAAAGAGAAATCTGTCAGATGGAATACCGATTGCTTTCAAATAACACTAATACGTTCTTCATATTGTGCTTTAATAACAGAAGTTTCTCTTCTTGTCATCATTGTTGTTGTTGTTAAAACTGGAGTTAGAGCAAACTCATTCTTAGATCATATTTACTCATGTGACTAAGAATCTTCACATTGATTGGCTACAACACATTTTTAGACTAAAATTGATGTAAGAGATTGAGATGTGATAAAATACAGACCAAGTACCTCGTATTATAGTGGACTTAGAGCAAATACATATTCGGGATCTCAATTTCTATGACGTCAATGTACAAAAGGAAAGTTTTGGTAGATGGAGCAAAGTTAGATTAAGTCATATACCCTGGTATGTAATTATCTCATTTTTGGGTCGATTGTTAAAATCGAACCAAAGTTAACAGAGTATATCGGCCCCTTACGGCCGAACGCACAACATACAAACAAGTAGTTCCATATAAACAGTTGTTAGGCATTATAGCGATTTCTGTTTTCAAAAGTATATAGTAATAAGCCTAAATAATTTAAAAACATTTCAGAATAGAATACTATTATTTCGTTGTTATTCTTTAAATGTGTAATTAATCGTAAATACTATTAATGCGCGAACGAACGACTTGGACATACAAATTTATAACAACTCGTTTTTTACCTATAACGCTGTAGTCGGCGGACATAGAGCAGTTGGTAGAGATGCTGGAAATTGAAATGCGCTCGGACGTGAGTTCGAAACCCACCTAATACAGTTTTTTTTTTTACATTTTTGTTCTGTTTTACTTATGATTTTAAGACTTTAAGCCATTTTCAATGTTTTACAGCAAATAATCATAGAAAACTTCATTCATGTCAAACTTATAAGGATAATGTTAATAAGACATACTGTATACATATTATTTGATAACAGTAAAGTTCAGTCAGTAGTCGTGTCAGGTTTTGCTTGTACAACCAGAATTGGTTTCCTTGGGTCCTTTTCGGGCCATGCCTCAACATCAATCATCACCAATTTCTAGAATATTTACATGCCAGTTTTGTTTGTGGGCTCGCTGTGATACTTTGTATCACTGTTTTTCTTGTTCAGTTATTAATTTACTCTGTGTCTTCTTTGATCTTGCTCATTGTTCAGTTTTTGCCTACAATTTAGGATAGGAATTTATTTTGTATTATTGACACAATACACTCAACCCTATGGGCAAATCCCATAACTTTTGAATGACATTAAAAGTTGTGCAAACTTTGAATTTTCAGTTCAGGTTTGTAAAATTCCACTTCTCAGTTACCATTCACAGCTATGATACTTTATAGGGTAGTTGAACATACATGTAGTCACTGAATGCAAAAGGTAAGCACATGGGTTCCTATCAAAAGTAAAGTTTACACATATGGTTAAAGGTCAAACTCTGTGGACATTTGTGTCTCCAGTTTGTTGATAACTTTACTCATGCATGGGTTGCCCTGATATTTACACATGTATGTGTACAGTCTGTGTTGTTCAGAGACAATCGACCCTCCAGCACTTTCATTTACAAAATGGTAGATATGACATTTTTAGACTAAGGCGACGCTGTGTCAAGGAAATAGTTATAAAGCTACTCTGCTCCAATGTCATGAATATGATGCTATCAAAATTAATTAAAGCACATTAGATTAAGTCAGAACTCTTGTGTTGTATTAAACTCCGTGAATAGCGACTTCGGATATAGTGAAATTTCAGAAATAAGGACTATTTTTGTGTCCGATTTTGTAAATATGCTATAAGGATATAACATACTCCGGATATAAGGAAAACAGTTTAAAGATCTCATGGAATGCTGTATATACTGAGTTTACTGTACTGTCCATGAATCAATGAGTCTCTTTCTATTTTCGATGCCCTAGTAAAATTTATAGTAACCGAATAAACATGCAGTACATCGAAAAACATTAAATATAGAGGATATATTATGTAATCGCTACGAAGCATACTTATGTTTGGTTTACAACCGACAATCTCTGCTTATTCATCCATAAACTATACATAATCCACTGGAATTGTGTGACGTGTTGATTTTTTGTATCTCAACGGCATAGTGGTTGTCTTCGTATGGATATCTTTCCACATCTCTCCACTTTTCGGCAAATCTATTAATCCCTGCAAAAATGTTCAACAAAATGCAAAATCGAGGCTGTATTTATAATCAAGCAATTATATTCACTTCACCTGATTAAGTTTTCCTGGTGTTTGAATTACGTGTTTAACTATTTCCAACCACTTACAATGTTTTGAAATTTGATTTTAACCCTCCGACCATATACCAGATACGATGTGATATTAAATGTTGCGGCAGCGCAATCAGTATAACTATAAAAATCAGGAAGTTGCACAGCTTCAAACTTTAAATGCAACATAAAATTTAGAACTCCTTGATAACTAAGCTAAAATAGACATAGTATCATTTATACTTGTAAATCAAACCTACCTTGAATACCCGAGTTGCTAGACGGCATTGCATTTCGCTGAGAGGCATTATAGCACCAAGGGACTGGAAACATCCTATTATTGCAAAAGTATGCCTTTTCGAATCTGGTAGAAACATGTACTTGTACAGATTCACCTTGTTTTGTTTTACTTCCATTATACTCTTATCAAGAAAAGGAAAACCAAATATATAGCCACTAAATTCTTGCAAATGGAATTTGGAAATGGACGTGGAACTAAGCCGAATTGGATAATATAAGCAATATACACACAGCAGGGATAAATTTTTTTTTTTTAATTTCATTTACACTATTTAGCATAAAACAGTGATAAAATCAGCCATTTTTATTTCGTGAGCTAAAGAACTACTTTTAAACAAGCCGAGCTGGAAAATAAGCCAGTTTGGAAAATAAGCTACTATATAATGACGAAAAAATATAATAAGCCGCGGCTTATTATCGAGATTTTAAATTTATATAAATACAGAATTTATCTGTGGTTTCAGTATTCAAGTTGGTGTTACCGTCTTACCTCTGTGTTGAACTGTATGTACTTCTGAAGGTTAAAGTTGTCAGCATACATATGAAAATACGGATCCACACACTTATTGTGCATGTTATTTGGGAATTCTCCTGGAATAGGGAAGTCACTGTAGCACATCATCTCTTTTGATGTATTTATCACAGTAGATTTCATCACACAGGCTTGTCCATCCTCAACTTCATTCGTATAGTGCCATAGTCCTCCAATATAGTTAGATCTCTCGAAGCACACGGGCTCCAGGCCTTCGTCAAGGCAATATTTTATAGCTGTTAGTCCGCTCGCACCTGCACCAATTACGGCTACACGTTTCATTTTCGTCTTGGTTTCTCTGTTTTGTCCGCCGCTTAATTCATTAATTAATGTTTACTAAAATAAGTAACGCTTAATTAGTTGATGTTATTCAAACTTTTCAAATGCAGCAAGTGAAATCCCTTCATACAAGTAGTATGGGTAACCGTTATTACTAAGAACCGTTTTTACAGATATATTGATGAGAACCCCTTTTACAAATTATTTAAACATCTGAAAAAATGCAAATCTCACATCAATATATTTTAACATTTGCCCTTTCGTTTGGATACCTTTGACGAAAAAAATGTTCCAAATGTATATTGTATTAAGTTATATAACTCATTTTCTAACTTAATGAATTGAAGGAAATCAATTGATAATTCAGGTATTGATAGAGGACAATAAGAAAATGTGCTGTGCAAAGGAAGTATTTTTACTCTAGCTTCTACTGTATTTAGTTGTTTTTTCTTGTGCGAAGTACTGAATAGAATCAGTTGCTTCTTCCTATACTGATATAAAACAATGAAAGAAAGTGCAGTACACAAGAACTTTAACGGTTACTCTTGTTTAATTTATTTTGGAGTTACTTTACTTAAGTTCCCTTTTCCTTGTGCGAAATATAACTAGAAAGATATTGAAAAGAATCAATTCAAACTTCATGCTCTGATAAAAGACAATAACAGGAAGTGTATTGCCTCCTCGTGAGTACTAAAGTGCCAAGGAGATTTATTCTAGTCATGCGATAACAATTTGTTATATTATTAAATAGGCTCATGTTTTGCTGATATTAAAATGCTTACATGTTTTGCTGATATAAAAAGGCTAACGTGATTTGCTGATATAAAAAGAGAAACGTGTTTTGCTGATATTAAACGGCCAACGTGTTTTGCTGATATTAAACGGCCAACGTGTTTTGCTGATATTAAACGGCGAACGTGTTTTGCTGATATTAAAATGCTAACGTGTTTTGCTGATATTAAAAGGCTAACGTGTTTTGCTGATATTAAAAAGCTAACGTGTTTTACTGATATTATTGGCTTACGTGTTTTGATGGTATTAAAATGCTTACGTGTTTCCCTGATATTAAAAGGTTTACGTGTTTCGCTGATATTAAAAGGCTTACATGTTTCGCTGATATTAAACGGCTAACGCGTTTTGCTGGTATTAAAAGGCTTACGTATTTTGCTGATATCAAAAGGTTAACGTGTTTTGCTGACATTAAAAGGTTTACGTGCTTTGCTGTATTAAAAGGCTAACGTGTTTTGCTAATACTAAAAGGCTAACGTGTTTTGTTAATATTAAAAGGCTTACGTGTTTTGCTGATATCAAAATGCTTAGTTAGTTGTGACAGTAAAGCTGAAATATATTTAAATAGTTTACTAATATAGATAATGATAATGTGTTATTCCTGTTAAACAGTTAATTCGCCTGAAATTTCGATATGGAGTTAGAATTTAAAGAATGAAGCTGTTTTATCCGACCGTTAAGTTACTTTAGAGTTTTTTTAATGGGAACGATAATTCTGGAGACGTTTGAAACATTGATCATTAAATTTCCACAACTATTTAAGTAACAACCCTACCCAGATATTTAATCTTGTGACACTAAATTGTATTGCTATTTAATATACACCATTAATGTATGACAATAACTCATTGGGTCAATAAGAAGCTTTTAAATAGGTCTCCTCATTCGTATTTGACCCATCCGAAATCCAAGACATTTTAACGTTTAAATTATTATGCGATAAGATTCTGTCTGAAAAAGGTGTGCGCTGCGTGGCATGTAAAACGTTTTTGTTTTATATTTAGATAAACATACACCGTGTCTATGTGTGGGTCATGTAGTAGCGAGATTGCTACATTTACCGAGTCTTACTACGGTCTAACCTTTCATCTAAGGAGGCAGGTAGCAGTTTTGCGCCCTAGTTTCGAATTGGCCCTGGCCAAATTTCTGTATAAAGGGTACTGTTGAGAGTTTAAGGGTGCAGTGTGTGTAGAGAATGATTAATACTGCTATATTTCTCTTTTGGCTGTCTTAAATGAGTGTTGAAATATAATGTGAAATACAAACATGAGGCTTTTTGTGGCTCTGTGTGAAACCGGTGCATAAGAATGGAAGTAGGTGATTTTTCACTAGTCTTTGGTGAGCAGAATGAATGCATTTTGCAGTGACATACAAACAACTGTAAATAGCAAAGACCCAGTACAGTAAATTCCTCTTTTTAGGTGTTTTTTCTTATTCAGCAGGGAGTCTGGTGTCTGAAACTGACCAGCTCCTGGTTAACAATTGAGTAATGAAATTTCAGTGATGTTTTGAAAATTAGCAATTTGGCCTCGGACCGACCCAAAAAATGGCGCTATCTTTCAATTCAACATAATCCATGAATCGTGTATGCCAATGAGTTGGGCAGCAAACTTTATGATATTTTTCAAGAGATTGTTGACATGTGCATGATGCTGTATTTTGTTTCTTTCAGGTTAGCAGTTACAGGTGTTGTGTGAAGGAATTGTGCGATTAGTTGTAAGCTTTGTTGCCGAGAACCCAGAAAACTGTTTAATAAGCTTTTTAGTGGTGTTTTTTGTTTGTTTGTGTGTGTGAGTGTGTTAACAAGCAATTGTGCTTGCTGCAATAACCGTATGATATAAAAGTCTATTGAAGTAATTAAGTGTTAAAACTAGATAAATGTTGGTTAATCAAGCTATATATGCTTAAAACTTTTACATTTAAATAGAGCAAACTAATGTTAAACGTTAGATTTGAAATAATGATTCTGGTAGAATTACATTTGCTTTACAAGTAGTACAATTCAACTAAAAAGGGTTGATATAACATTGATATACAAGCTTACTTTATTTATACTTTGTAATTATTGTTTTTCATATCATTGAGATGGTAACTGCGAATAGTAATATCACTATAAAAGTCAAAAACACTGAACTGCAAAAAGTAGGTAAACGTTCACCGCGATTCACCGTGACCGGACAGCGCAATTATTGCGACTGGACACCTCTATACACCGTGTCCGGCATCACCGTGGTCATTCATGCTGGAACACCGCGGTAATGTGAAAGAATCGATTGGTTTTCTCTTAAACTATGGGTTTAACAGACTTTAAACTGCGGTTTAAGACTTTAAACCACGGTTTAAGACATTAATGTGCAAACGGCACTTGGAACTATGGGTTTAAAAGGTGTTAAACTATGGGTTTAACAGTTAAACCTATAGTTTAAAGAATTCATGTGCATTTCGCTGGCTATAGAATCGCGATTGTCAAATTTGCATGAACACGCGGTGATGGATGTGAAAGAATGCAAAAAACCTGTCACTTTTCTTTCAGACAGATCCTACCTTTTGTGTCTTTGTTTGTGTGCGTGTGTGTGTGTGTGTGTGTGCGTGCGCGTGCGCGTGCGCGTGCGCGTGCGCGTGTGCGCGTGTGTGTGTGTGTGTTTTGTGTTTTGAGGTTTTATTCAATATATGAATAGGATTTATACAGCATTTGAAACTTATAGAAATTATTGTGAAAAACAAAGAATTAAATTGGTAATATGCGCATATATGTATTTTATCTTTATTTTATATAGTAGCTACTTAAGGGGGGTCACTGCTGTAAATCAAAATAGCAAGAAATTTTAGCACAAAACAGATAAAGGTGAAGACCTTGAGAATGCTATCAAACTTCCTGATAAGTGTTCAAAATTGGCATACTTTAAGTTTGAACCAGTACGCAATTAGTCAAACAAGCACGGTTATTAACCTCGGCTAAAGCGTTGTGGATTTTGTTCATGTATATCACGACTAGGGGTGTATTTAACTTGTAAGAGATATACCTCAATGGTCAACTGTACCTAAACTTCATTTTAATGTGTCCACGTGGTAAATACCCATTTATAAATATGATGATAACATTTCATACAAACCGCTTCATTTTTCTAGCAGGTTGTCTGCATATGCAAGTTTACAGTGCTAACGTAATCATATTTATGAGGATTACCACATTTACGCTCGATAGAATCTAAAAGAACATTTCTGAAAACTTCTAGCAGTTAATGACTTTTATCACTAGGAAGCAAAGTGGTGTAGTTTAAGTTGCTGTCATCATGGCGGATCTAATTGGATTCATTGGAATATGTACATTCTTCTCGTGTAAGCATTCCGTATAAAACCATCAATGTATCAGAACTTTTATTTGATACTAGGGATACTGGAATTCATCGTGTTTGGACCAAGTCAGGATGTCATGGGCATGTAATGTTATCTGTTTAATGAAGTATATGATAGACTTGTCCTCTGCTCTGAGCCTAAACTTTCAACTCACTGTGAGAGGAAACCCAAAAGTGACCCGTTATTATACCATGCACAACATTACTTCCTACCGAGCTTGATGAATAACCCGTAAGGAGTTTTGGAAATGAAGAGCAGACAGGATATTTTCCATTTACATGCCCCTGTGATTTTGACCTTTTACCATATGATGACCTAAACCTATAATATAAACTGATGCTTATGTCAGCCAAGGTTGATGAACATCCCACGTAGCTCTTTCTAGATTAGGAGTGTACGTCATTTTGTAACATTTCAGATACTATGACTTAGACATTTGCCTATATGGTCCAAAACTGTAACTTGCATCAGAACACTTCATACTGTTTTTTTCTTCGCATGTTTGGTGAAACATAGAGCAACAAGAGGCTTTGGACTTAAAGAGTAGTCAAGATTTTTTAAGTTTCAAGCTCCTGCTACCTTGTAATCTGAATTACACTATACGCATCTTAATTATATATACTGATACACCCCACTACGTTTGATGAAAATCCAACAAGGCGTTTGTGAAATGAACAACGGACAGGATGAATTTCAGGTACCTGTGACTTTAATATTTGACCAAATGAACCCAACCAACTTACAATATGCACATTTCCACTTCATACGTACGCGTTCTAGAAAGTTTGGTGAACATCCAACACAAGCCGGGTTTTGGAGATGAGGAACGGTTACGATTATTCACATTTCAAGCCCCTATGACCTTAACTTTTGACCATTGTAATACAAGTACACTTCCTACTGATGCTTCCCAGCAAATTTGATAAACAATCCAACAAGGGTTATTGTAAAATACACTTTTGCGATGAATGATTGTCGTTCGTCTGTCGTCCGTCAACATTTTGCTTCAAACAACATCTCCTTTGAAACCACTGGGTCAATGTTGATGAAACATGACAGGGATGTTCTTTGCATAAAGCTCTACCAACATTGTTCAAAGAATTCCTTTATGAAGAACTCTAGTTGCTATGGCTCAAGTAACAAATAGGAAAAACTAAGATATTTGGCATGTAGCATTGCCTAGTAGACCTCTATCAAAATTGCTCAAATCATGACCCCTGATTAACTTGATTTCACATAGGTTTCTATAGGAAATTCTTCTCCAAAACCACAAGGCATTGAGCGAAGATATCTAGTACAGGTATATAGCATTGGCTAGTGGACATCTACCAAGTTTGTTAAAATCATGTCCCTGGAGTCAATATTGGCCCAGCCTAGTGTGTCACTTGTTTTAAAAAGACGTATTTTTATAGGAAAACGTTTAAAAATCTTCTTTTTCGAAACCACATGTCTAGAGCTTAAATATTTAGTGTGTAATAGTGTCTAGTGAACCTCTCATTTGTTCAGATTATGCGTCAAAGTGTGTTCAAATCATGCCCCAAGCGTCAAAATGTACCCGGCCCAGGCAGTCGTTTGATATATTTTTTTCAAAAATGTTCTTTTCTAAAACTACAAGGCTTAGAGCTTTGACATTCAATCTGTTATATTGTTTAGTGGCCTTCCACCTACTTTGTTCAAACCATACCTCTGAGATAAAGTTTTACCACACCCAACAGGCAAGTGCACTTGTACTCATACGTATTTGCAAGTTAATACTACAATATGTGATCCATTTTTTTGCAAACGCTCTTTATGTAGGTACATAGAGGACAATTGTTGTTTTGGTGTAATATATCATGTTACAATTTCACCGAGTGGGCACCAAAAGTAATATTGTCACGAGTGGCGCAAAAATTATCGAATATCGTTTGAAACGTTACGAGAAAGCACAGCACACATGATGTCATTTTAACGTCGTCAGCGTCCGATGGTTTTCAGTAGACTTTTCGCTCGGTATACTTCTTCACATTAATCGGGGTATATTTGATGATTTTACTGTGTGAACAGTGAGTTTATCGGGTTATAATCCATTGTTTTATTTCGATAAACTACCGAAAAGCATAATATAATCAAAGCGCTGGAGCGCTGAAGGCCTGGGGGCTATAGGTTAACTCCCCGAAAAACAACGACCACGGTTGCGCTGAACCTACATAAAGCGCGGGTCGAAAGTGCAGAGGACGAAATTAAATTGACACAGATGAATGATTCAGCAAATATGGGAAGAAGGGAAGTTTGTTTCATTAAAAACGTACGTTATATGAAAAATAATCACATAGTCAACATTTAAATTGTTTAGCCAATAAAAATAATTCGATCGCGCTTTGTACAACTTCAAGCGATTGATCTGTGTGGATCGAAAATTAGTGTACCAATACAAGACCTTGAAAAAAAAAAAAAAAAAAACAATACCAGCAATGAAATAAAATACTACTGTACAATGTATATAACAGAGAAAACCGAAAAGATTCTGGTAGTTTAGTTGTAATCAGTGAAACCGTCACTGGGCCTCGACATGCAGCGTCCTCGATAAAGGCGGGTGAATATAATCACGTTATTTCCTTTTTGGGAATGTACGTAAATTATTCTTTTTTTGAGACAGTTATTTTTAGGAAATTATGTGTTATCGTTCGTAAATAACAAAGTTGTCAATAATACAGGAAATGAAAAGAAACTTGAATCATTTTATTAAATCTATATCATATTTTTTCCATAAATATCATCTTTTCGTTATAATGTTATTTAATTTTAACTATTTTTATGCAACAGTTCTTATCTTGCGGCTTCAAACAGAAGATTGATCTGTCGTCTTGCACTACTTTCGCATAGCGCATTTTACAGTGTTATTCGCACATACACGGCTAAATTTTTGCAGGGTTTGAAATTATGACTCTTGGGTTTGGGGACTTTCAGTCCCCAGGCCAAAAATGGTTTCTCTATTTTTCAGTTATAAAATTGTTTATAATCTGTTACAGAGAAAAGTTGATCATTTTATTAAGTCTATATCATTTTTTTCATAAATATCATCTTGTTATAATGTTATTTAATTTAATATTGCAATATCCTACCCACCCATGTGTAAAGTGAAATACATATTAAATATTTTGCAGCGGAAATCTTTACTCATTTTCATTTATATTCACACAATTGTGTACATAAAGGTTCTCAAAACTACAGTAGAAGAAATTTGAATAAGTGATTTTTAGAATCAAAATTGTTTATTATGATCTTGTAAATATAATGAGATGCAAATGATTATTGTTCCATTCTATTATGCGTAAATTTTTAAAATTCTTTTACAGGTTTGTTTATTGCAATTCATAGAACCATAATACATCATTATGCTATCTTTTGAACAATAAAACTTTTGATAGATCAACTAATTTTGAAGATGAAATGACTTGGTTCACTGATAGGTGAAATTGGCACAACACTAAATTCTGGTGAGAGTAAGTTTTAACGGAAGATAAATAACTCAATATGTAAAATATAATAATTTCATTTCATTTGAAGGTCATCTGTTGCCATAGCAACGAAATAATTATTTTGACTAAAATAGAAAAAATATATATAGTGCAATCATTGTAACGTATTATTGATTGCAGTTCATGGGAAACATTACTTTTTGGAAAATAAGTTAGCTTAACACTCTCATATGTATCCGAGTCTGTAACAACACCACCAAAGTTAATGCATCGTGAACTTTCTGGCTTTGAACACCTACTTCCATCAAAACCCAAGTTTACTTTAAGACATCTGAAAAAGGAAATCCTAGAATTTCATTCTAAGTATGTCTTAGTTCCGGCAGACAAGGCGGCCAACAATATTATCATCATTTGACGCCTACATTATATTAATGTTTTACAAAACGAACTAAATAGCACTAAAGCTTATATATTGAGTCCTTCCGTTGAACAAAATGTGGTCACTGATCACATCAGTGAAGTTTCTAATTTGAAAGTTCGTATAGATGATCAACATATTAAACTTCCTACTATGTACTGGATTCCTAAATTACATAAACAACCATATAAAGCTCGTTTCAAATATTTCAAAACTATTAACATCTTGCCTAACTGCTATAAAAGCCCACGTGAAAAGATATTGTGATAAAGTATACGAAAACTCTGGTAAACATTTATTTTGGTCGATCAAAAATTCTGGCGAAATCCTGGATAAGTTTAAAGTTAATAATTACAAAGTAACTTCAGTCAGTACATACGATTTTTCTACACTGTATACCACTTTACCACATAATTTGATAAATGACAAGCTAACTGCCCTAATTCAAAAGACTTTTGCCAAGGAGAATGTTACATTTCTCGCCTGCAATTTCGATAAAGCTTTTTTTACTAGCTGTATTGTTAAACATTATACTATGTGGACCTGTGACGAAGTTTGTAAAGCCCTTTCCTTTTTATTGAACAACATTTATATAAGGTTTGGGAATGCAGTTTTCAGACAAGTAATCGGTATTCCCATGGGAACAAATTGTGCACCCCTTGTCGCAGATTTGTTTTTTTTTATTGTTATGAAAGAGACTTTATGTTGAGTCTTTCTCCAGACACGCAGGCAGACATTATCACTGCTTTTAATAATACATCACGCTATCTGGATGATATTCTTAATATGGATAACCCGTTTTTTGGTCAATTGGTGGACACTATTTATCCCCGGGAACTCCAGTTAATTAAAACTAACAATTTGGATACTGGTGCTTCATTTTTAGATTTACATCTCTCTATTTATAACAATATTATACATACCAAAATTTATGACAAGAGGGATGATTTTAATTTTAGTATTGTAAATTTCCCCCATTTGGATGGGGATGTACCTCATGCTACATCTTATGGGGTATACATTTCTCAGTTAATTCGGTTTGCCAGAGCGTGTAGTTATGTTGAGGATTTCAATGAACGTAATCAATATATTACAAATAAACTTCTTCAACAGGGCTACCGTTATTACAAATTGCGTAAATATTTTGCTAAATTTTACTATCGTAATTCTGATTTGGTTTTGAAATTCAATAGTAATCTAAAGACTCTTCTGCGAGAAGGTATTTCAAAACCCGATTTTTATGGGGATGTGGTTTACAAACTTCGTAAGATTTTGGGTCATGGCAATTTTCCAACTGTATTTGCTAAAATTATAAAACGTTTTGTTAAAAGAGGTTACGACCCAACTGTTTTGAGACACACCGCATGTTTGGTGTTCAACCCGTTTACAGTTGGACGCTATGCTTCCCTCTTTGATTGTGTCTGACGGAAGAGGGGGAGGACTCTGTGATGGGCAGTTTTTAAATCCCACTGGGACAAAACTGTTTTGATTTCTGTCCTCTGGCCTGTTTCGTCGGGCCCTTAAGGGTGTTTCTCTTGGTGCTCTGCCTTCTGCAAAGGCATTGAGTACATACGTTTTTTGGTTCTCAAGGTTTGCTTTTTATATATTTATACACGAGCATTTTTGTGTTTTACATACCATGCCTTTTGTTTCCATTGCGTGTGTTAGAGATTCACCTAGCAGGGATAACTTTTATCTACACTGTCCTGTGACTTTGGAACATGGTGGGGGGTAAGAGTGAGGTTGGGTGCGCACCATAAACCGGTTTAAGCTCCCCAGTGGTGTTTTTGCCACTGACCGTTCCAAGGCGGTGCCCCACTGTGTTCCTTTAATTGTTCGTTTTGTCCTCGTGTGTTTGCTTTGTATGCTAGTGTGTGTTGGTAGTGTATATGTGTGTGTGTACATGATTGTGTGTGTGTGTCGTGTGTGTGTGCGTGTGTGTGTGTGTGTGTGTGTTGGTGGTGTGCACTTCTGGGTGCTGTTGGGTTCGTTTTGGGGAGGCTGCGTTTTTGGTACGTGGCATTCCCTGTTTGATATTATTTTTGTTTTTTTGAAATATAACCAGAGCTAACTTTTTTTTTACTGGTACTTTTTGAGTTTCGTAATCTGCTTGCTGTTGATTTCCGCCCACTTTCTGTTTCTGGTTCACTGTGGTTCCGCCTCTTCTTTTCACCAGGATAGGCATCATGGTTGCTTGCATGTTCATTGTTCTGAGATTGTAAAGTTGAGGCTCTTTTCTTTACTTGAGAATACATATCATTGTCAAAAACATTTACTCTTCCAGCCTCTAACTCCTTCCAAAATGTGTTCTTAAAGTTTACTGGATATGGGGAATTGCTGTCACTTGAAGAATCAGAACTCTCTACACGACCCTCCATTATTGCCTAAAAATATAGCAAAAAGTGTTTACAGTGAACAGAGTTGAAATGAAGAACAAAACTGAAAATATGACTCTAAATTCAGCACTAGTGAGTGGCAGGTACAGTTACATATTTTGTTATTACCGATATGTAGATACATGTACCAATGGTGTAGAAAGTATGTTTCTAAATATTTCTGACTTTGTTAACTCACATCCAAAAGTCAGTTTTTGGTTTACATGTTTATTTACATGTGGTTACAGGGTTTCAATCTTATTTTTGTAGCACCGACAAGCCTCAGTGCTACAACATTAAGACTCGATAATCAAAGGATAACAAATGATTATGTAATCCAACGTTTGACCTTCTGTTATGAGTTGATAAAGTAAAGAAAACATTTTTCACCATTTGCATCTACATGTCGGCAATAACAAGTGTATCAGATAAAAATTCTGTTTTACTAAAATCTTTATCTAGAGTAAACATTCAGGTTTTCCGCCCACTGCCTGTATTTCAATCATTCTTTGCAATCAATCTCATTATTATTACCTGTCTCATCTTTCTCTCCTCATTTCTTTTCTATGTAATTTCATTCTGTTTTTCATCATATTCTTCAATAAGGTCTTGGCAACTATCCGAGTTTTCGTTTGGCTCCCAGGTATCATCCTTGGGTCCATACCCTTTCCATCGGACCTTATACATGACGATTCCTTTTTCAAAATAAGTTGACAGTTTATAAAAAGTAAATGAAACAGTTATCAATTTTCTTGTTCGAAGCCTTTCTTATTTGTGTCTTATCAGGATTAGAAATGATACGGGGATGAAACCGTCAAATTTATTCGTTATTTTGTTAGTTGATTAGCGTACCAAACTGAACCCGGAAGCGAATTAGCTAATTGAGTGTATAAATAGTTTGATAAGGTCCAAATAAACTTATGTTTCATATAAAAGTTTGAAGTAAATATATGTTTATTTGCTTACAACTTTACTATACGGCATTGGCCGACTGACGCAATTTTGCTGAACATTGAATTTGAAGAATTTCTTCGTTATACACCGTTTTAAAAAGCTTACTTTTATTTTGGATTTCCCAATTATTTTGTCGACTTCCAAAAGCTTTCTTTCATCAGTGCTTTAGTCACTCTGCTCTTCTTTGGTATCCATTTCTATACTACCAACTTGGCTGTCACCCACCTTTTCCTATATGTTGACGAGTGCAACAAAATGATGTCATGCGCTCTCGGTGTTAGGCAGATCCACTTATCTTGAATAGGTGGTGTTTATGTAGATAAATGATGATACATTTAGTTTCGAAAGCTCATTTATTCGAATTCGTTTAAAAACAAGTAAGTGTAGTTAGCAAGGTATCTGCTTCTAACAATATAATCTCTGATATTTAGATAATTGCTTTAATATCTATAATTTAACAAACCACACCCATCAAATGAAAATAGTACGGTCCAAAGTAAATACATTTCTAAATTTAGTAACATTTAACTGTGCGGCTGGGAAGATAAGACATTACATTCAATGGCGTAAGTTATAAATTTCAATTTTTCAATTTATCGACAAGAATAACAGTTTGAAGAATTGAATATTAGTACAATGATCTGCTAATCTGGTACACAAACAATGTACGTTCAACGTAATAGGTTGAAAACAACTAAATGTTGAAATTTCTTTACGTCACACGTACGACGACGGTATTATGTGACAGATTTTAAAAAGATAAATAATTATAAGCTTAAAATCTTACAATAAAACTAGATTTTCAAGCATTTATTAAATGGACAAAAATACAAATATGGAAAAGAAAAATTTATTTAAATCATATAAAGGCTAAATGAACAGCAACTGAACTAGAAAACGAAAAAGGAAGTAATGCAAATGCAAAAAAATCGCATAAAAAATTTAATCGTTTCAAGAAAAATATATTTATTATAAATTCAATAAAACAACAACTTTAACAGCAGCTTCGATATCTTTTGACAAGCTGTCTTTTAGTAAACGTCTATACAATGTACTAAGAACATACATGGAATTATATAATAACAGTCGCCCTTGGTCTTATGGTTCAGGCATCCATACTGGGAGTGGGAAGTCGAAGGTTCTAAATGCATACTATTCACCTACCTGCCGGCCCTTTAAGTCGGGATGCCTAGTTTGAACTCCTTCAAGCAGGCTGTTTCAGAATTAAACTACTAGTTAGATCATTATTAAAGGAAGTTTTTACCACTTTATCTTTCTCTCTTTTCTAGTATATTTTACACAAGTTAAAAAACTGATTTCTTTTATTTTCACTCTAACACTGTCTATAGGGAACTTTCCCTGTAGTATTTGATTGGTTTCCTCATACTAACTTTATGACACGCACTCCTGTCCATAATACGGACAGTATTGAAAGATAAATAGATAGAAGACATTTTTATAAACAAACAATTATGGTTTAAAACTTCGGACCACTTCTTTTCAAATCATTAAAGGATATTGAACAGTATTAACAGTATTGCATTGAGTGTATAAAAGATTGATATGATCCTGGCAAGAAAAAGTAATAAAGAGAGATAATTCAAAAATAGGAGAAGCTAGAGTTCAGGTCCTTTATCTCAGAAAACTCAAAAATAGAGTAAGGTACGGTTATGGTTCTTGGACAGACACTGCACTGCGGTTTAATGTCCCCTGTTAGTGTATGTAATTTGAATCAATTCGGTCGAGTATTTAAGGAGTTACGGCCAAGGCAAGAAAATTCAATAAAGGGTGATAATTCAAAAAAGACTAGCTAGAGTTAAGGTACTTGTACATTGCTCTTCCACTAAATGTCCTCTGTCGGTGTGTAAAGTTTACATAAATTCCCTTGAATACTTTCGGAGTTATGTTCCGGACAAAAATCGATAAGGGGAGATAACTCAAAATATAGAGTAAGGTACGGTTATGGTTTTTGGACACTGAACTGCGTCTTAATGTCCTCTGTGAGTGCAATTTGATTTAATTCGGTTAAGCACTGAAGGAGTTATGGTTCGGACAAGAAAAGATTCAATAAAGGGAGATTTTTTCACACTGTCAAGTTTAAACAGATTTCCTTGAATACTTTCATAGTTATGCTCCGGACAAAAAGTGTAACGGGCGGACGGACGGAGACCATTACCATATCCCCTCCATCTTGGCGGGGGGGTGGGGGGGAAGATAATTGAAACCTCCTTCATAAGTGAGCCCCCAGCCCCCTCCCAAAACCGCAGGAGGTCTCATCCCTTAATTGTTTTATGACCCATTATCAAATACGAAACAGGTACCTGATTAGGTATCTTTAGACTGGACCTGTAGTCCAATAACAGACCATTAATGTAGAAATTCTTGGTTTATTGCTTATTTCCTGTGTATTTTAGCTCACCTGAGCACTTGTGCTCATGATGAGCTATTGTGACCGCTCACCGTCCGTCGTCCGGTGTCCGTCCGAAGTCAAATTTCAACCAAACTTCACAGGAATGTTCCTTACGTGACCCTGCTATGGCAAGAAATAGAAAAAGCGTTAAGAATCTTCCTTTCAAAAATTTGAAGGCCCAGTGCTTATATATATTAAAAATATAGCATTGTCTAGTGAACCTCTACCAAGATTGTTTAAATAATGACCCCTGGTTCAAAATCAACATAGGATAAATTTTAAAAATCTTCTCTGAAACCACAAGGCACAGAGTTTAGATATTTGGCTAGTAGCATTGCCTAGTGGACGTCTATTAAGCTTGTTCAAATCATGACCCTCGGGTCAAAATCAAGCCCGCCCCTTGGGTAACTTTATTTTACATAGGTTTATATAGTAGGTACTTATAGTAAAAATCTTCTCAGAAACCGCAAGACCTAGAGCTTAGATATTTGATGTACAGCATTGTCTAGTAGACCTCTGCCAATGTTGATCAAATCATGCCCCTAGGGTTGAAAACCCAGGAGGTGGTTTTCATATAGACTTATATAGGAAAATTTTTAAAAGTCTTCTTGAAGTTCTGCAAAAAGCAGCAGGTCTATATCAGAGTCAAAATTGACCCAGCTGGGGTCACTTGTTTTAAATATGTAGGAAATTAAAAAAAAAAACTTCTCCAAGCCCAGAAGACTGAGAACTTAGATATTTAGTATGTGTAATTGTCTAGTGGATCTCTATCAAGTTTGTTCAAATTATGCCCTGAGGGATCAAAATTGACTGTGTCTACGGGTCTCTTGATACATATATATATTATATGAAAAATGTTAAACGATATTCCGGAGTAAGTAAATTATAAATGAAATGAATCTAGATGCCCATGTGCAACATGTCGAGCCCGCCAGCTGTCAAAACGACAAACATTTATGACACAATTTAAAGAATGCTTTAAAGTCGGAGACAGTGACATGGACAGTGAGTCACAACAAGAGCTGTCCGCGCTTTTATTACATCAAAATCCCTCCATGCATGAAGAAGAAATGCTCCGGACAAAGATATTCTTGAATTTGACCTTTAACCTCTAAGTGTGACCTTGACCTTAGACCTAGAGAACTGGTTGTTGCGCATGACACTCCGTCTCATGGTGGTGAACATTTCTACCAAGTAACATCAAAATCCCTCCATGCATAAAGGAGAAATGCTCCGGACAAAGTCATTTTTGAATTACTCTTGTATCTGACCTTTGGCCTCTTAGTGTGACATTGACCTTGGAACTAGGGACCTGGTTCTTGCGCATGACACTGCGTCTCATGGTGGTGAACATTTGTACCAAGTAACATCAAAATCCCTCCATGCATAAAGGAGAAATGCTCCGGACAAAGTCATTTTTGAATTACTCTTGTATCTGACCTTTGACCTCTTAGTGTGACATTGACCTTGGAACTAGGGACCTGGTTCTTGCGCATGCCACTCAATCTCATGATGGTGAACATTTGTTCCAAGTTACATCAAAATCCCTCCATGCATGAAGTAGATATACCCCGGACAAAGTCATTCTTGAATTTGACCTTTAACCTCTAAGTGTGACCTTGACCTTAGACCTAGGGACATGGTACTTGCGCATTACACTCCGTCTCATGATAGTGAACATTTGTGCCAAGTTATTTAAGAATCCCTTGATCCATGGAGTTACAGCCCGTACAAACACGGACGCACGCACATAAACCGAACCGCCATTGTGACAACTACATCGAGCTCACCGCAAGCGGGCTCGACGAAAAAATGACACTATATGAGTTTTCTATTTGTATTTGCCAACCGGTTTCACTTTTGCATCATCAGAGCAAATATAGCATATAGCCCTGATGATGAAAAAGTGAAACCGGTTGGCAAATACAAATGGAAAACTCATATAGTGTATTTTTTTTCATTTTATTTATATTTTATTATATATATATCTAGTGTGTAGCATTGTCTAGTTGACCTCAATCAAGATTGTTCAAATAACGCCCATGGGGTCAATATTGGCCCCGCCCCGGTGATCACTTGATTTTTTATAGACTTATATAGGAAAACCTTTAAAAATCTTCTTTTCCAAACCAACAAGGCATAGATAGTTCAGGCTGTTGAACTTTTGACCCGGACAACATTCATACATAAACTATTTTTGCATGCTGGCTGTGAATGGCTTGCTTTGGCACGACTCATAAAGTTCCCGAAGATTTCAGGTTGGGAAAATGATTTTGGGGACATTTTCTGCATTTTGTGATAATTTCATTCAGAATTTCTGGAATACTCAAATAACTGTAACTGTTCAATCGATTTTCAAATTATTTTACAGGTATGCCCATCATTGTTTGATGAACTAATACGCACAAAAATCTGGTCTTTAAATCAAAGGTCAATGTCAAATGAAGAGGTCAAAGGTCAAAAACGAGAACATTTCTACCATGAATTCATCATCTTTCATTTGCTATGCGCTCCTCCAAAGAATGTGTCTTTAAGTATTTCACATTTTCTTTGTCCATCAAAACTGGACTGCCATGATTGTTAAGTAATGGTTATACATATCTTCCATCTGACTGTCTAGTATATGATGTAAGCCTGTGAAGTGCTAACCACTTTGAACCCATTCAAAGGGTCACACGATATATCAACCAACACAAATATAGCTATTTCACAAACATTCTGTTTCCTTTAATTTCTGCAGCATGATTGCTGTTCTCCGTCTCTTAAAATGCTTTTTTGCACTATTTAGTTTTGTTGTAGCCTCTTTTACATCTTCAGCTACCCATTGTAGTTTCTTTCTTTTGTTTACATTCAATGCTTGTATTTACTGGGATGGATCATGGGGTGGGGATAGGTGGGGATCCAAACTGCAGGTGACTGTGGCTATGTATTTCTTTTGTGAAATAAGTTTATTCAAACTCTATTGTCATTATTTATATCTCTAAGACCTTTCATCACTTTCTGTGAAGATACCAAGCCATTCATGTTCGCAATTTATCGTAATTTTGACTTCTCATCACTTAATAATAGTATATGATTTGCATGTCTTTGTCATATAATTCTATCTGTATGACAACAAATACAACTGCTTTCAGTTTTTAAGAAGACGACTTTGAGAAGCCCGATCGGGCAATGTTACCAGCCTAGTTATGCACTGACCCTAGACGAACAATTTCGAGTACGAAATAAAGTACGGGGATTAGTTATTATGTGCTTGTTGCTTTGACATATGTCTCTCATAAATAAGTTTTGAAATATAACTCTTGTCTTTTAAGAGATATCTCTTTCAGTTCCAGAAATAGCTCTATTGAGTAACAAGATATATTTCAAGAAGTGATATCTTTTCTACTTACATACACATCTCTGTCTCTGTACAGGAGATATCTGTCTGTGTATAATGTGTCAGTCACACTACACCGTATAGCGTTAACGGACGCCCAACGTATAGAACAATTGCGGCAGAAAGTTATCCAGTGACGAAAGGCATCCACCGCTGCTGCTCGGTGCACTCGCGATCAGTGTATGGGGCGCATCAAACGGAAAAAAGCGCACAATGATCGCTCGATCATCGCACATTATACAGGACGAACAACGTTCAATTAACGTACATCACCGTACTTGTAACAAGCACAACGCATGAGAAACTGACGAAACGTGCTTCGAACGTCTGACGAACGTATTTCTGCCGATCACGTGTTGGACAACAGGTATTACCACGTTTTATATCATTATTCATCAGTTTTGTCTGGTGGACCATCGTTTCACGTCCGTTATTATCAGTTCCTATGCGTTCCATGACAGTCCGTTGAACATACGTTACATCCGTTGCATGTCCGGTAGTAGTCCGGCCGTGAATCAGGTCTACCGGACAAGAACGGTTGCAAACCGGACACGTACAGAATAAGGAACGCACGAGTAACGAACAAAACACATACCAGCGCATTGATATACCGTACATCTAACGGACACCTTTGTCTGGTGGTGTACGTTCCTATTTTTGAACATGCTCTAAACCTTCCACCGGATGGAACGAACACCGCCGGACAAGGAGCGCAGGCGCCGCATGAGAAACGGAAAAGAAACGCATGCGAACGGACACGAACGGATTGAAAAAATTGTTAAACGTTGGACGTCCGTTAACGCTATACGGTGTAGTGTGACTGACCCAATACAAAGACATCTGTCAACTGCTCCTAGAGTTGGGAGTATTTTGGCACTGAAGAGCAATCCTTATAATTCTATTGAAACATACCTATGCCAAGATTAAACTTTGATGGAACGCAGCCCTGAATGTTACTTTATATAAACATAAAACGAGTGAGGAAAAGGAATTGACACTGATGATTCTAGTGCCTGGAGGTTGCTTTCCATTGAGAATACTCAGGTTCCCTAAGTCGATAACAAAAATATTCTTACACATGTATTTAAAAATCGGGTGGAACCATACACTTCTGTATTCGTTTATCAATGAATTTCAAAGTCTGCCAACTTTGAGTCGACTTTAAATAAATGAATTGAATTGAATGTTTGCCTTGATTAAATATTGACTGACTGTTCAAAAGCTACTCATTAAGCCACGGATGATATCTTCGTTTTAAAACTAAAATAAATTTTATAAAATTAACCAAACACCACACCTGAAGTCGCGTTTCAACCTAATCGAAAATGTTTGGCAAGAACCTCGATGAATCATGCAAAAATTATGTGCACTGTGTATTTCACAAACTATAACATAAAGGCGTGTTTCACTTATGTTTTCACCGTGTTTGCCATGTATCATAACACTTAAAATAACCAAGCGAATAAGCTTGTTTTCAAAAGAAATGCAGACCGTCAATTTACAAAACGATTTTGGCAACGACACGGTTGGGAATCACATGCAAGAAATATCTATCTTTTTCTTGCATATCGGATCAGCATTTCCGGTGATTTCTGGCACCCCTCCTATGCCAGACGACTCTCGTGAATTACTTATGACGTAACGTTATAAACATTGTGACGTTACTTTCCTAAACACAACGTCGGAAAATCGTTTGTTCTTCATGGTAATTCATTTTTTTGATAAGTTTGCATTTAGAAATCTACTTTAAAGTGCAAGATGATATGCAAGAAAAAGTTTTCATCATGAGACACTTGGCTCAGATGGAAATTTCAGTCACCGAAGGTAACAGTTACGGATATTTCGATCTGAACCTCGTGCTCATGACAGAAACTATTAATCATCAAAACGGAAATGAAACATTAATTCAGCCTAAATTGATTTTTATTATACAATAAGTCTGCACTTTGGCACACCATGAATCGTGGAGTAATACTCAACCAGCTGTTCATTCATTAAAACATATTCGGTCCAGGGCTGACCTAAGTGCAAAATTTGTCACTATTTAATGCATTTGTGAATAATGAGCGATTGTAGAGGTAGTTTTCCACATTTTATAGGTGACTTATAGGTTTCAGACCATGATCATACAAATATTAAGAAAGTACTGTGAAAATTGGATGGTGGTGTAAAAAAAAGAAAATCAACTTTTTCTCAAATTTGGATTCAAGATTGCTATACACCCTTTCAATTAATCGATAACCTACCGACCAAGAGTTGCGCCCATTACCGGCTGTGACGTCATACGATGATAAATTGCACAAATGAAACCATCGCTGACACTTACTTCCTAATAGTTCGTAAACATCAATCAGGTTAAACAAGTTTTAACGGTGTAATTGGTATAATGATTTTGTCATTTTATACAACATTTCTACGTAATTATCATAATCATAATATATATAGATTGTGAAAAAAGTCGGCGATTATTTAGAAATATTTTAGAAAAAAACTGGAACACGTTCCAGCGAATTTTTGGAATTCCAAAATTTTCAAATTGAAATCGAAGAGTTTTTGGTTTATAACTATGAGTGATATGTCTATGCAAAGGTCTTTATCAAAGGAATAAATGTTTTAAATTTCAAAGAGATACGTCTATGTTTGAAACTTGTAGACAGATTCAAAACCATTAAAAATTCCCATTTTCCAATTGAATATCAGAAAATCCAATTGGATCGATTTTTTCCAATTGGAATTGCATAATCCAATTTGATTTCCAATTGGACTGAATCCAATTGGATTGATACAGTCCAATTGGAATTCCAATTGGAGCGTTTAATTACAACTCCAATTGGAATTCCAATTGGAATTTGTTAGCAAGTGCCAATTGGAGATCCAATTGGTAAAAAGGTTAGAATCCTTAGGATTGGAATATATCTGTCGATCTATGTAGAAATTATCCTTCATTTCTGTTTGTACGATATTATGTAGAGTAAGAAAAGGATTCAATGTTGTCGACAGGAGAGAGATATATATAAATCGTTTGGGGAGCGGTGTTGGAGAGGTTAAGGTGTCGGCCGCTCATCCCGGAGGTTGCGGGTTCGAGCCCCAATGGGGTCACGACCCTACCTCCTAATATGACATCAGTACTGGTTTTTCCAGGAAGCGGACTCGAGAGTGACTCGATAAGCTACAAGCTTTCTTCATAATCGAGCTAAAATAAATTAGTATAAACTAAAAATCGTTTAAAAATGCAAATAAAGATGGTTCGTTCATAATATTACATTATTTCAATATCAGATTAGATTTACTCTAAAACTATCATCTGTTAAAAGTTCGTATAATGAAAGCAGTTTTCAAATTATATGTAATATACGGACCCTGGTGCGGCAAACAATGAAATTCGTTTTTAACATAAGATACAAGATATAGTGGCGATCACGGCTTTGTTCATCATGGTTTCGTCATGGTTCTTACAGCGTTGAAACGCCAGGTAAACGGGGTTACACTGAATACCGGAATCGACTTTTTACCGGAATCTACCAAAATCGGTTTACGATTACCGGAATCTACTTAAAACAGTCGTTCTATTTTCTTAATTGTATAACATATATATACACATTTATTATATAATTTATGATATTTGACTCGTATGCAAAGTTTTAGAAAATAATATAAGTCAAACATGACTTTGGGATGTTTTTTGTTTCAAGTTGTTATTATGTTACGAATCGGTGTTGATAAGATTTGCGAACATGTGCGAATCACAATAACACCTTTAATATAAACATCTAGTTGATGGAGCATAATTATAATGAACGTGTATATTTGTGAAAAAATAAATCAATGAAATTATATTTTTTACGGGTCATAAGGTAATATAGCATCGGGAGGGAAATGAATAGAAAAAAAGTGTTTTATTCTTTAAAATTCATTCACAAAAAATACAATTTTCAATAAAACAGATACCATATAACACATCATACACATCAATCATCAATAGATAGTTAGCTCTGTATCAGATACAAACATACATGTATGCTTGACTATTCGAAGTGGTTGCCACACTAGGGAAGGTGTGGGGATTAGAAGATAAATTGTAATTGTATATATGCTAAGTGTCACTAAGATTTGAACTGAAGTTGCAAACATAATTATAACAAGAAAACAAATATCCATTTGTCGAGATGAAAACAAGAACGGATTAGCATTCAATCTTACTTGTACTTTTGTACTGGACAAGTGAACATATTAAAGTATAAAAACACATTATTGAGTACCAATTTCAGTTATGTATAGATGTGCCATTAGATTGGACCCAACCTTAATTCAAACACTTAAAAAGTTTCTTAGAGTTTTTCATCTGATCCACTTGATATCTGGGATTTAAATACAAATGCAAAAATACAGCAAATTACTCTTAATATCTTGCTAGTCACAGTGAAACATTACTTTTGCTTGGTAAATAACATTAGATCATTAAATTTTAAGCGTACATTAATGTATTTCTTGTATGTATTTAAACTATTGAACAAAACCGAAACAGGAAGAGAAATGTTCAATGATGTTATTGCGGAAACGGCAAACTCTATTGTGTTAGACAAGTAGTTTCAAGTGTTTCTGAAACTCGGGGATATATCTTTTCAACAATGTAAGGTTATGAAATGAAAACTAACATGAAAGGTACAACATAAATGTGCAACATGAATACTTTTAACTTGAAAGTTGCATCATACAGCAAACTGTTTTCGTGTTAAAATGTGAACTACTAGTGATAATAACATTGTCAATTTTAATAAGATGTGTGTTACAATTAATTGGTGCCCTACTGCAGTGTACATGTCATAAAACATCAGGTGGCCACGAAATGCCCTTGGGCATAATCATGTACAATACACAGAGTGCCATAAAACCTCTATGAAAGGTCCAGTGATCGCATAAACAGCTACATGTAACCAATTAGTGACAAATTTTGTGCCCAGTTATTGATTTATAGCATGTGAGTTTATGGTTGGTCAGCCCGGATAGCTCAATAGGTAGAGCACCAGACTTGTAATCTCGGGGTTGTGGGTTCGATTCCCAGGGCTGACCAACTAAAATTACTAACAGTCTTTCGGATGAGACTTAAAAAGCGAGGTCCCATGTATGAGTGAAAACCTGGCATGATAAAGAACCAGGGGTGTCTCTGGAATTGGGACGCTTTCTGTATCTTGCACTATCCCCCGAAACCTAAAATAACTAAACTCTTCTGGGGGCGTTGGTCATATGGGAAACCGGTACCAACGATAAAACCCTAATATACCATACAATTTATGGTTGAGTGTGAAACTAGTGTTAACTGAGATGAAATCTAATATGAAATCCAAGAAGCGCTACTGTCACGCCTTGATATTACTAGATCTGTCTCATTTTACAAATCAAGAGTAACAGATTATTAGTTTAGTTTAATTATCTTTTATTTTTCAACATGTGCATATGTTAATACAATGACATTACGAAACAAAATGCAATTTGTCGGGCCACAAGTTCTTTCAACTTAGCAAACGGCCTTTCCCAGAATGAAAATATTAATTATAAATATAAAATACATAGTACTTGTTTTCTTAACTAAATATTTTGTGTCCGTGATCCCAACGCCGTGGATGACTGTTCCCAGTTTGGGAACTCTAAATATTATCAAACAAAAACAGAATATTTAAAGAGGCTGCACAGTTGCCACCTACACGTAGGAAATTTGGTTTGACAATTGGGAACCTGCAATGATCTGAACAAAAGAGAGAAAAATGTCTTTGCCTTAGAATAGTAAAATAATTGTTTGAATAATGTACATGTGTGTAGCAAAATATATCAATTGATCATATATCACTGCTGATGATGTAAAAACTGAAAATGATTTCTTCTTGCCAGTCATTTAATCACTTATGAAAAGTGATATTAGCAAAGACAAACTTTCTGTAGCAGTTCCTTTATTTGTTCTTTATTGTAGATTTCTTAATAAATAAAGTAAACACTTTTAGGTGAGTCAATTGTAGTACCAACTGGTTTTGCTACATATCTACAACTGCATATCACCAGTCGCTAAAAACTTGAAGTATAAAAAAGCTTCCGGTTAAATCGCGCAAACATTTGATTCACTTGTCTTCGTCATTCCACTATGATTTCATTTCAGTTATCTCTATACGGTATATGTCTACAGTTTCAAGCTGTAAAAGCTACAAAAATACCTAGATTTAGCGTTCCTTCGATGAAATAACTGGTCAACAATCACGCTTTTTTTGTTTGTAATCGTGCTTATTGGATCCACCATCCTCTAAAGAGGCTATAAACGGTGCGACCCGGCTCAACAATCACGCTTGCGCCATTATCTCGTTTTAAAGGCGCATCCCCGCATGACGTCATCAAAGGGCAGATGATTCAAATTACCGAATAATTGACATGGTGTATAGATGGATAGAAAATGATCTAACTAAGAAAATGAATACCACAACACTTTATTTGTTTCAAAAACAAAATTTTACAGCCATTTTTCGGTTTTATGTAATGTTCTATCACCGGTAAATAAGGGTCAATGTGTATCTCATAGGTGAGAAATGGGACAAAGCTAAGTATTTTAGCGTAATTAATCACTCACTGTCAATCATACTTTTGGAGCTGGAGATTCTGGGTGTGAAATTGTTGCACTTTTGTTTAAAATGTGGTTAAAAAGTTGTTCGGCAAAAACAGTGAAAATAAAAAAAGTAATCAACTGTTTCAAAACTGTGGATTATCACTTTTATTTCACTGAAAACACTCTATAATTCACTGGAAAACTTAAAATAAATATATCTAATTTGTTTAGATATCAACCACATTCAGAGTCTGTTAGCACCTTAACAAAAAGTCTAGTGACAACATAATAACGTTTTGTTCTTGATGATTGTAAGTGCCATGAAAAAGTCGTTATATGCATATACTAACTATATTCTGAATGTTCATAAGTACATGTACTTATTTTCTTTAGACATACTCTCATGATGAATGTAATGATAGCCGATAGCGTAAGACGGTGAATAAATGCAGGAAACCACGTTAAAATGATGTCATGTTTGCTATGCTTTTTGATGATTTTTGTGGCGATTTTCGACATTATATTGAAACAAAGTTTACAAAAGTATAGATTTAGTAAGACCCCCTGTTTGCAAGCCCTTTGTAACAAAGGGCAATCACTCTTTCAATAATTCAGTTTCATATCTAAGACTTATGCACAATCCAATGCAAACTAAAAGCAATCAAACTATTTGAAGTGAATTTTACAACAATTATTGTTTGAAGTTCTGTTCACATCTTCAAATGGTTGTTTGTACATAGAGAGCCACTCTGAATATTTACGATGGCCTTGACAGTCTATGCATTGACATTAGAAATTTCCTACTTTCCATATATTATTTTTTTTGTAATTTCAGCAACCACAGTTGCCCGTTTATTATCCCCGTCATCATGGAGAGTGGGGTCGGAGAGCCATCCCTACTACTCCTTACAAAAAGTTATATACATATAAATCAACAGATTACAAAAGAAAAAAGAGCTAATTTTGAGACCTGGTCAGAAACACTATTGATTTGAGTGGGGGGTTTTGTTGTTTTTTCCTGACGTAAAACAATACATGTTAATATAATTTTTAAGCTTACTGTCCTGATAAATCTGTTGGCAGTCTTAAAAAGATCTGACTTTTTGAACAAATTCATGTCTATAGTAATTACATGCGTTTTGTAGGGGTTTTTTTAGAAAAATAGTACGAGAAGGAGCTGACTGAGATACAGTCTCAAAGTTATAATACTGCTCAAGTGAGGAACTCCTAGTAAATAATACTATACAACCATATTTTCTCAGAGTATACAAAAAATATCAGTCAAGCTTTAACAAAGAAATATTTATGACTGAGCCAGTCAAGAAGACTTTACTACCCTGCAGCCATGCCCAATAACAGAACTGCTACATACTGAAATTTAAGTTAACTATAACTTTAACGACAACGGCTTTTCAATGATTAGAAATCAGAAAGCAGTATTATCATTCTAAACATATTCTTACTTAAGTTTTGTTAGAGAATTTGTTTTTCTTAATTAATCAACTTCAGCAAGGAAAAAATGTAGACACAATCTTATATATTAAAGATTATAGTAAAGTAAAATATGCTTACTACATGTATAGTAAGATATGCTATGATGTGCAAAGGTGTACAATGTACTTTCATTTTCAAATATGTCCCCTTATTTACATTATGTACAAAAATAAGTTGATGTTGAAAGAATATCTATTAAAAGAAAGTTTATTGTTCTAGATGCAACTAAAATAATTCAAGACTGTAGGCTTATTTTTGAAATAGTCTACCAAAAAGTAGGCAGAGAAAAAAAAAAAAAGAAAGTTC
Source organism: Saxidomus purpurata (assembly GCA_022818135.1). Taxonomy (NCBI): domain Eukaryota; kingdom Metazoa; phylum Mollusca; class Bivalvia; order Venerida; family Veneridae; genus Saxidomus; species Saxidomus purpurata. Next base: position 42,511,139 of record JAFMSR010000003.1, on the reverse strand, counting down.
AAATTAAAAAAGAGGTTTAGGTGCAAACTACTAGGGTTTCCATCTTACCATTACAAACTAATATCTGTAAATAATTTAAGTTTTTCAGTTGTTGGTGGAGGGCTCAGCATACATACACACACACTCAAAGACAGAGAGAGAAAAAATATATAGACATTTCTCAACGCAGTTTCATTTCTCTAGGATTGTTCCCGTGAAAAAAGTTAAATAAAACATGTTCCGATGTACTTTTTTGTTTGCCAATTGCATTGACAACATATTTAACCTTGACAAATACTATTCTGAAAGCACTAAGGCTTTAAATTTTTCCCATGACTTTTCGAACTCGTTGTATTTGGAAGTTTGTTCCGCATTATATTTTTCAATTTTATAATTGGTGACAATCTGATTTCTTAAATTTTCTATACTAGGCCTTAATTTTTTTATCCTGCTATAATATATGTGGTATTTTGCATATAAAATTAGTTTGTTTAATACCGATTCAAATCCTGTATTACCAAACAGGATATCTGACACAGTCCAGTTTTGAAACATAATATTACATTTATTCTTGATATAAGATTGAAACTGTTGCCAAAATTGCTTTGTTACTTCACAGTCAAAAAATAAATGAATCAGGGTTTCTGGCTCGCCTTGACAGAATGTACAGTGATCTTCATTGATGATATTCATTTTTTTCAACAAATAATTTGTTGCAAGAATTCTATGATTTATCCTAAACTGAAACCATATCATTTTCGGATCTTTTGTAAGTTTACGGACCATATCATATATGGAGTTACTTTCGAAAAAAATTGGTTCTTACTGGCTCTTAATTCGTTCTTCCATTTTTGTAAAGAGTCTGGATAGTGGCCTTCATTTAGCATTAACTTATATATTGACCTACATCCTTTTTATCTTTTTTAATAATTGCCAGACTTTGAGGAATGTGCATGTTATAGTTGATTTTCGTGAGCAAATGTTGAAAGTCGTTAACTTCAAGGAATTCCTGTATTGCATTCACAATACCCCTGTATTCTAAGAAACTACTTCTATATTAAAAGGTATTAGAAAAGTCATTAAAAGTAAAAAATTCACCCTCTTGGTTTAATAAATCCCCAACAAACAGAATTCCATGTGATATCCATCTGTTTAAACAAACACTTGAATTACCGACTTTGATTCCTGGGTTCAGCCACAAATGAATGGACGAGCATTGTTTGCTATTTTCTGGTTTTAATTTTGAGGGAGAGTATAGTAACTGTATAAAACATCTTTCCAGAAGGGTTGATATCCTGATGTAGTTTGTCTTAATAAAATCTGTTCCAAATTTAAAAATACGCTTACATAGGGACAAGTACTATCTATAAAATTACTAAATTTGTTATTAGAGTTAACAAGTCTTCTTAACCATGTCGCCTTTAAACTATTGATAAAACATTTCAAGTCAATCATTTTCAAACCACCAAATTTATAGTCTTGTGTTATTATATTTCTTTTAACTTTATCTCTAGAATCATTCCACAAAAAATTGAAAAACATAGTTTGTATTTTGTTAATCTTAGCCAAAGAGGGATTTGGGATACTCAAAATCAACTGATTTAGTTTTGCAAGGGCAAGTGATTTAATTACTACTATTTTACCAATTGGGGAAGAATTCTTTTAGACCAGTTTGCAAATAGTTTCTTGATTTCCTCAATTTTTAACTCATAATTCAGGTCTACAATTTCAGATAGATCATTGGTAAATTTGACACCTAGAACTGTGAAAGTTTTATTATTCCATGTCAAGTTATATTCAGGACAGAGAATGGTATTACTGTTCTTTCGTGAACCGAACCAGATAACCATTGTCTTCTTACATTAATATTAAGGCCAGAGAGTTTAGCATAGAATTTTAAGGTTAACATTGTGTACTTTAGTGATTTATTTGTACCATCAAGAAACAAACTAGTATCATCAGCATATTGAGATATCTTATATTCATTTCCATGTATTGTAATACCTTTGATATTTTGGTTATTTCTTATTAATATTGAAAGTACTTCAGCACATAGAATGAACAGGTAGGGTGACAGGGCATCTCCTTGACGACAGCCTCTTTGAAGTAAGAACCACTCTGACATATGTCCATTTACAATTACACATGATTCAACATTTGTATAGAATAATTTAATCCATGTACGTATTGAATTACCGAAATTAAAAAATTCTAGCACTCTGTGCATAAAATTCCATGACACTGTATCAAACGCAGCCGCAAAGTCAATCAGGAGTATAACCCAGGGATATTATTTTTCTCTGTATAATAGAATAAGTCATATAGCATTCTAATGTTTGTGGCCATAAATCTGCCTGGCAAAAACCCGTTTGGTCCTCGTTTATAACATTTTCCAAGATGTTTTTCAAGCGAAAAGCAATTGACGCTGAAGCTATCTTATATGCAACATTTAATAAGGAGATAGGCCTCCAGTTTTTTAAGTACAGTTTGTCTTTATTCCCCTTAGGGATGCAAGTTATGACCCCTTGCCTTTGTGTAATTGACAACTCTCCATTTGAGTATGCATAATTCATTGACCTTACAAGGAATGTGCCAATATCCTTCCAAAAAAACTTAAAAAACTCTACCGTAAAGCCGTCATTTCCAGGGCTTGTATTATTTGACATTCGTTTCAGCGAGTTTAGCATTTCATTATGAGTCAGAGTCCCCTCGATGGATTGCTTAACATCTTCCGAAAGCTTCGGTACATTAAAACATCCTAATTTTTCATTCAAAGATATATTTTCCGTCTCTGTAATTTTATATAAATCTGCATAGTGACGTTTTGTTTCAGCAAGAATTTCTTCTTGAGTTTTTAAAAGTATTACCATTTGCTGCAATTAGGGAATTCATGATCTTAGAAACATAATTTCTATTTTCAAGATTACAGAAGTAACGTGTAGGTTTTTCTCCTTCATGGATCCATTTAGCTTTTGATCTAATAAATATCCCATTCATTTTTTCTTTCTTAATTCAGACAATACACTTTTCTTGCTTTCTAATAACTCATAATTAATATTTGTCTGTTTTTCAATTTTCTCAATTTCTTTCAAAATTTTTCCTCCTTATTAATTTCTGATTTCTTCTTTAGTGAGGAGTAAGATATTGACAGCCCTCTGATATTTAACAACAAAGTCTCGAAAAATAACTGGTCATTTATATTCAGTCTTAAATCCTGGAGTGGTATATCATTAATTTCATCCGTATTTTCTGGTATGTCAACCACATACTGTTGTTTTGTTCCTGTAATTATTTTTTTTACTTTACTTACATATACTTCATCCCTTAGTAGTGTATTGTTAAATTTCCAATATGACAATCCTTTTCTAAATTTACCAAATTCTAGTGAAGTTAAAATAAAGAGAATGGTCTGTACGGTATCCAGGTAAAATTTGAGTATTGTTCATATCAGTATACAGATATTCAGAAATAAAGGAAAAATCAAGACGCGCCTTCTTAATTGGATGTTGTCTAAACCATGTATATTCTCTTTTTTCAATATTATTTTCCCTCCAGCAATCCATTAAGCTGAACTCTGACATAATTTGTAAAGCTTATCACGGGCATTTGGATTATTTAAATGCAGATAATTATAGCAATCTATATCTGGACTCAAGACCAAGTTGAAATCACCAGCCATGATATACTGAGAGTTTTCAAATTTTGACATTTTCTCGGAGACTGTTTCATAAAAGTTTGGACTATCTTATTAGGACCATAGACATTAACTAGAGTGATATTTTTATCACAAACTTTACAATTTAAAATGAGCAAATTTCCTTCATCATCTTTTTTCTACATTATTAACCTTACATTCAAAATTGTTATTAATGATATTGCCACGCCTCTTGATTGGCTGCTAAAGTTTGAAAAATATGTCTCATAGCCCCAAATGGAGCGTATGTATTTTTCCTCTTTTTCTATGAAATGAGTATCTTGTAACATGCATATGGAGTACTTCTTACTTTTTAGGAAGTTAATAACATCCCGCGTTTACTTCTGTCACCCAGACCTTGAACATTCATTGATATAATAGATACTTGATTAGTCATGGTTGTTTAGAAGCTGATAGGACTTTATCTCAAAAAGCCGGAGAAGAAGAATGAATAATGCCATGGCAAATATTTCATGATAGTGAATGGGAACATTATAAAAATGGTAAAAAACTGCTTTAAGAATGTCTTCTTTATACATAAATATCCATACCAAGCCTTCCACCCAAAACTTACTCTCGTCAAAACTTGACTCCATAATGAGGTTTTGGCTTTGGAGTATAGAAATTGAATTACTTACAAAGTACCAATAATCTTAGGAAAAAGTTTCTAAATTTATGTATTCATTTGTTACAGGTGTAGAGGGCTGTGAAAAAAAACCATGCGGGGTCCATTGTTCAACAGTTCGCAAAAAAAAAACACCCAGGCACTCAACTCAATCCGTATGCAACTGCAGTTTTAAGTTTTACAGTAAATACATTACCAAGTAAAAATCCTTTTTAAGTGGATTAATCCAACTTTGCTTACAAGCTTGTTAGTTTAAATACAATATTTTGTCCCCTTTAGCAAAAGGTGCTAAGTTCAACAAGGTCTAATAATATTAATAGCAAAGGAGATTAAACAGAACCTGTTATCTGTATTAATAAAAACAAAGATTTTCTTTTTTTTAAAATATGTGCTTGTTTATCAACACACAATAATTATCTAAAGAAAAATGTCTTAATATTTATCTATTATGTTATTGATACAGCTTTATTACTAAGTGTTTTCTGTAAAAAAATCAACCGGCTTAATAACAATTCTTGACGGATGTCAGTTCTCCGCAAAAATGCAACAACAGAATTTTTTCAAATATTCAATGGTAATTAATGCTCACCCGTGCCTCTTGATTCAAAAATATAATATATTCGAATTGGCCGTCCCTGTCCTATCAAATCCCTATAAATTCAGGTGTGTGGTTGCTGGTCCTGAAATGTAAATGACGGGACCACAAAGAACCGCATTCAGAGTTTACGCTGTCAAATATTTAAAAATTGTCCAAGATCAAAAGGTCCAGTTTCAAATGCCACTCAAACTTAAGACATGTCTTTGTTTTTGGTTAGAAATTAATGGAATAAATATAACCGGAATGCAACATGTGCAAACACTGAAAAGGCAGCATAATCTAGGTTAACACCCGTTCAATTAATACAGAGAAGACTCCAACAAATTCTAGATTTAACTTAAAAGTTCTACATACGTCGATCTTTAATATTTCGCGAAAAATACATTACAGTACACTTGTTCATATCGCAGCATATATTTATTTACAAAAAAAGGAGACGAAACTCTTTTTCTATATAACACTGGAAATTACTTAAATATTCAAATCATAATAACATACCGTAAATCTAGCGAGGACTAGTTCAATTTAACTTTTACGTTTTAAAAACATTGGAACACAAGGGCGCCGCCATTTGCATAAATCTATGTCGGCCAGACGAATGCTTTCTTCACTCATTGATCACATGACTATTCGTCATTCTATATTAAGAAGCACCGTAGCCAATCATTTACTCAGAAACATAAATAACCCAAGAGGCACAGTGTAAACATAAACACCACCACGTGTTTTTGCGCACATGTTAGATTAATGCACTATATATAGTCAAACAACGGTAACACATAGGGAAATATTACAATTATTTGCAACACAGAGTATATTATTCTTCATGCGTCAATGTTTGTCTTCATGTAGGAACACTAAAAAGTTGGCATCTAACTGTACTGTATCGTTCGTATAGATCTGAATATATATAATATAATAAAAGTGAGAACACTGAAAAGTTTGCATCTTACTGTGCTGTACTGATTAAAGTATATATCTGAAGATATAATAAACATGTTCAAAACCCATAGATTTTTAGTTTCACCGCACCTGTTATACAATGAACTGTTTCAAACAACTTTGTTTTCTGATTATTTAAGAGTGTGTCACAACTTATGTTGTTGATCTAAAACACAGGGGGTGCCCACAGACGTTGTTGATATCCCAGATCCAACAGGGGTGTCTACAGACACAGACTCTAGGTCACATAAACCAGACACCAGGAATTTACGATCATTTGTCAGTAGGGCCAGAACTTTACCCTCATCGGTCCATGCAGTTTTCACCTTTGAGTGTGCGGAGACATCTTCCAGAAGTTTGGCGTTGGTCAGGTCAGGTCTTCACGGATAACATATGCAGACCCTTTCAGTTTTCTGCGTGCTTTAAGTACCTCGTGTTTGGTATACCTTTGTACAAATTTGCAGATAATGGGTCTGTAGCCATCACTCCTGTACTTTCCTATTCTGTGCGCAATGTCAATATCAGAAGTGTGGAGCTTTATTCTCAGTTTATTCTTCACAAGTTTCAGAACTTTATCACATGATTCATAGGATGTTTCCTTCTTATCATCTTCTATGCCGTATATACGTACACTGTTGCGACGCGTATATTGCTCCAATCATTATTCTTCCTATCCATAGATTTGATCTTTACCTCCCTTTCTTCAAGTCTATGTTCTAGCTTCTCGTTCACTTGAACTAAAAGGCATTCTTTTCTTCCAGGGATTCAGTCTTTGTCTCTAGATCTGATACTTTGTTCCTAAGCTCTTCAATTATGCTTTCCACAGCTCCCACTTTGGCATTGACATCCCTCACTTCTTTGCTCACCTTTTCTATCTCCTTCTGCATTTCTAACTTAATGCTTTTTCTAACTCTTTTAACTTCTGTTTTAACACTTCCTCTGTGATTAACTCCTTGAACTTTTTTTCTATATACTCTTGCGAGGCAAGACTACTTAACTTTTCTGTCACCTTGTTCAACATGTCTTTAAGTTCCCCTGGATCTGAACAAGCTTTCAAATGCTTGTCTAAAGTCTGTTGTTTAAAATCTTCTGCCGGCACAACTTTGGACTTCGGGGCTGGACTACTCACAACTGACGTATCTGCCTCTTCCATATTGATACTGTCATCTGCTAACTTAGTTTTTGAGTTCCTTGCTACCGAGGTAGCTGAAGGAGCTCTGTCTTTCTTTTGGTCTTTCTTCGGCCCCATTCTACTTTAAATAGCTGTTTAATATTGTTTATCAAGTTTACTTATCTTGAAAACACAGTGGTGTGATCTCAGTCAGCTGTGCACTCGCCCGTGTATAGTCCAATATTCAATATCGTATTTTGTAAATCCCGTGCAAATCGTGCTATGTGCTCACCATTCTATTGTTTTTTAAAAACTCAAAATAATCCCGATTTCCACACTCTCTAGCCAAAAAAGTTTACAGAATCATAATCCTCGTAAAATTATCTTCTACATAGTATATAATTTTCGCAATTAACTCCGGTATTTCACTTTTAAACTTAGAATTTATAAGCGTGATAGAAAACCACGTCTACTTCGTGTTGCAACCTTGACCCCTTTACTTTCCATATATTAAGTAAATCATAATTCAATAGTTTAGTATTAACTATACACACGTTTAGGCACAATGCGATTAAAGTTATGTGTTAGGATTAGATACATTTGAATTATTGAACTGCCTGTAACATTTCCCCACCCACCTTGCACAGTAAATGTCTCCTTTCAGAAATATCCGAAACGTATCAAAATTTACACATATAGAAATGGTTAAAGAAATAATATTCTTTATCATGCATTTTAGTTTAAAGAATGGAAACAAAGTATTAAATATTTTGCAAAAGAGTAACATCTTGGCGGCCATCTTGGATTGTAGAGTCTTTTGGGAACTTAGTGTTTACGGATACTACAGACATTTCAGAAAACATAAGTTTCATTTCTTTATGAATTTGTCCGGGTTCAGCCTATTTTAAGGCTCAACAGCCTTGACTATACAGCTTAGATATTTGGTATGTAGCATTTTCTAGGGGCCCTCTACTAAGTTTCTTTACATCATGCCCCTGAGGTCAAAATTGTTCACGCTCTTGGGGTCCCTTGCTTGTATGTAGAAAGTTATAGAAAAACTTAGCTTCCGGTGAGTTCCTATATCAACCATCGACTTACTTAGCAACAACTGGCTTCTTTAACAACAAGTGACTTCCCAAGCGACCACTGACTTCCCCTAGCAACAAGTGACTTCCTAAACAATCAGTTACTTCCCTAGGAACCAGTGAGTCGCCATAGTAACAAGTGACTTTCTTTGTAACCAGTGACTCACTTTGCAACGAGTGGCTTCCTTAGCAACCAATGACTCCCCCAGCAACTAGTGACTTCTTTAGCAACCAGTAACTGCCTCAGCAACAATTTAGTCCCCTAGCAACCAATTAGTATCACCAGCAACCAGTGACTTTCTTGGCAACATTAAGCCTCCTCTTGCCATGAGATTTCACCAAGGATTCAGTGCACAGGACAAACAAATGTAGCATGTATGTTTTCATTATCTCCTTTTATACTTTTTATAACTTACGATCTGTTCAAGGGATAGAATTGATATTCCACAGATAAAGGTTAATTACAGTTTCAAAAATCATAATAATAGAATCCGGTCAAGTGTTGAAAACCAGGTCCCGTGTCATTCAATTTCATATCGAGGTAGCAAGGGACAATTTCCTTAAGCCTATATGCTTGTAGATTCTTCTCAGAAAGCAATGGCCGCATTTCCATAATAGCAAATTATTTTGATGAAGATTTGACATACCAGTTGGGTTTAATTCTGTATATGGCAACTCTAGAGCTTATGCGAACTTGGGTTCACGAGATACTTACTGTAATCATGTTTCATGTTTTCAACTTTTTATATTAGGTTAATCAACAAGAAGGAACTGAAGGAAAACTTTCTGCTAGAAAATCAGTATGGCATTAAAGGTAGCAATGACACATATTGGCCTAGGAACACTATACTTCTGTACAACCTGAGGTCGTATGATTTTCCTAGTTCTGCCATACCGAGTAAACCACAAACAACTTGTGCCTGTAGAGCAAGAGAGGGACAAATTTGGGACCGATTGGACAATGACTCTAAAATTGATATTGGCACGACAGAACTTGGTCCTCTGCATACCGAAGTAAAGCTGGTGAAGAAAGTCTTGGCGGATTTGGATAAAATGGACCCCAAACCGAGAAAAATAGAACTTAGTATCGTAGCTAGTTATTCGCCTTGTAAAAATTGTGCTGACGTTCTAACAGATTTTAAACATTATGTAGAAATCGGAATGGACATCCTTTGTTCCATTAAAATAAAATTTTCCAGCTTTTATCAATGTTACAAGCCTGGAAAAAGCAATAATAGTTTGCCGGAATTATGCAAACTACTTAAAAACGCCATTGCACTTGAAACATTTAATGGCGCAGTTGACTGGAATTGGTTTCTTACGACCGTTCTGGGTATGTCTATTGACATTGAGTCCTTGACAGGCTTCTCTAAAGGAAGAATTGAACGTGAGGCGGTTGACGACGAAATACTGCATGCTATCAAATTGCACATGACCACAAACGGACAACCAGATTTGATGCCGCTAACAATAGGTAACTCAGCAACATACATGGACGCTCATACAGCTTTTAACGAGATGAAACAGCACATGATTGGGATAGCCAACGAGGCCGCCGGTCGTTTGGTAATAGATGTGAACCATAGTGCCATAAGTAAGTGTGTGTGTTTGCTTTTGAACTATGTACGTCTTCCATTATCAATCAGACTTTGTTCTCTAGAATCAATTCCTTGATAAACGCTGAATTCTTAAAACAATAAAAAATCAAAGGTACACAAAGGCAGCAAACAGAGAAAAAAAGATGTCAGGTAAAGGAACATACCATTTGTTTATCATTATTTTACATCCATTGAATGTATCATATTTTTGAGAATATAATCTGCTAGGTGTTTCAAATTTACTTTAGACGTTCGGAACCGTCCTGATATTTCAGAACGTCTTGCTTTAACGTATAAAGCGTGGTTACACGACATGTTTTCTCAAAACCTGATCGGTTAAAGAGGCACTCCCTACATCTAGCAGATCATATTCTCGAAACATAGATTATGTGTTCAATGAATGTAAAACGATAAATAAATACAATTACAAAGAACCTATGGCGAAAAATGTCTCATTTTACCACACTTAATCAATATAGAGGCTTTCTGTAGTAGATCGCATCCACCCATGAATTGTACAACAACAACTCTATATAGAATATTGAATGGTTTACGGTACTGCAGTATATTTTAAATCGCTAATTTTATCGATAATGACTGGGAATACATAGCCAGAACTTTTAGGTTAGGTTATTATACTTCCAAAGATTATATTATTTATGTTTTGGAGGTTATTTAGTTTGACATCAGTTGTAGGGTATGTCCCTTTAAGGAAAACTCACAAATCTATTATTGTTACGTGTTCAATAGGTTCGCGTTATTATTTGCTCTGGACGTTTTTCAAGTATATTTCAATTTGTAGAAGGTGAAGATCGGCATTCCTTCCGAGGAAAAGCACGCGGAAGGGGGCACTGGGATGCTCACGGACAAGGATTCAAACGACAGCACCGTTATGAAGAACAAGGTGATGAATCGGACTTCGGGCCAATTATAATGAAATGTTATTCATTAAATTACAATTATATTAAGAAAGTCTTCAACTAAATTACAATTTCCTTTGCCTAGATTTTTAGTGTAACTAATTAAATTACATCAGACATGTAATTAATTGAATTACAAATTACTTTGAGTTTTTAGATTTATATTTCAAACTCGTCAGACCCCAGTTAGAGTATGCTTCCCAGGTTTGGAGCCAATACTCCCGAACTGACACAAACATGTTAGAAATAATGCAGAGGACTGCGACTAAGTGGTACAAGTCATGTTGTGGAAATTTTTGAGAACCTTTCTTGGCCAACCCTGCAACATCGTAGAGAATTCAATACTTTAAGTTTCTTTCACAAACACTACGGTACCATGGTTTGGTCTAAATTGATAAAAACATAGATCTGTCCAAGGTCAATGCCCCGATAGCTACAATGTCGTCCTTGTTAAACCCTTACCAGTTCAAGAGACATTTATCTGATATTTATATTGATGCCCTTTCCAAGGACCATGACCTTATGAGTGCATCGTCTTATAGTATGGTGTCCTTGGAAACAGTTAAGGATTTTAAGTCTTGAGTTTAAGACTTTTACTTATATAGTGTCATGGTCAGTTATACATGTGGCATGAGTGCATTGATTAATCCACGTGGCACTCTATGGCATTGTGACAACAAAACTACACTTTGATTGCAAAATTATTCAACAATCACGATAATGAAAGATTTGTTCTCTTCTGTGTGATTATGGGTTGTAAAATGGGATATATACTCTTTATGTCCACTTTTACGTGATTTAATAACTATATAACGTACAAACATTTATACAGACATATATATGATCAAAGTCATTTAAACACACACAATTGAAAGTAGAGTGTCATATACACAAATGAATATGCATTGTATATATCAAGTAATTATAATGAATTACCATGTATCAGATTAGTACTTTTTACATTCAGGGTTTAGGCGTCTACATGTACAAACACATTAACGCATCCACAATTCGAAACAAACATATGGTAAACATGCGAATTTATATCTATATGTAACTCTTCATTTGTGAACATTTAACATACTTTTCTTCTGGAAGATGACGGAAAATTCTTTCCGAAGAAAGAATCTGTCAAAGTTTAGAAATTTCACGTTTAATATAGCATCGATGTCACCCTGGAAAGATGCCATATCTTGTCGAAATACGAGACACAAGATATTTTAAGGGTGTTCCTGTGGTGCTAATGTTTGTGTATATTTACTTTATTGCTTTCTTTGTCTTTTTTTTCTTTCAGTGATACTTTGTTTATAAGCTGTACATTTGAAATGTTGTGTTTTCACCAGAGTGCATTATTTTTCATTATATATTTTATTTTGCTGGAACTTATATTTGAAAATCAATCATGTTTTTTAAGAAATAATCTATGGCTTGGAGTGCTTTATCGAAATTGAAGCATTCCCCGGAGGTGATGTGCCTGGCGGAATAATTCACGAGGGCGAAGCCCGAGTGAGTTATTACGCAGGCACATTACCGACGGGAAATGCTTCAATTTCGATAAAGCACTCCAAGACATAGATTATTTCGATTCTTAGAAGCCGATTTTTTGAAAACTATCGTAACTACTACGGACCTTTTTTCGGTTCGGCGGTAATGTGTAAAACAGCATAAATAGTAGCTGTTGGAAATCACTCCCCATTCGGGCAACCATTCAAGATATCAAACATAACTATATTATACAAACTTATTTTAGTTTAATCATCTAATACATAAAATATAAAAAGAAATACCTGACTGACATTATGCAGAAGACGTCAGATTCAGAACCTAACAAAGCAGCCAATCGATATAAATGCGTATCGTTAATTTGAACTGTACAACGTTTTAACGTGGAGTAATGACGTCAGTGTGATGACGTCAACGTTTTCATTCATTGTTTTGTCTCCCGGAATCAAAACATTGTATGACGTCAATCCAGAATTGTCTTAGCCTTTTTAAAGGAAAACAAGGTGAAGGTATTCTTAGGCTTACTTGACGCAATCAAAAATAATATTTAGGTTCTTAAACACAACTATTTCATGCGCCTGATGTATTTATACAGATATTATTTCTATTTCTATAATTTATTTCCTGCGAGGGAGTAAATTAGAAAAGTCGGAAGGAGCTACTTCCTTGTCCGAAACTCTGCCTTCTTTTCCGAGTGCTTTAATCATATTAATGCACTCGAATTGACTGTAGAAATATACCGTAGGCATATTAGAATAATAATTATTACATATATTTAAAAAGTAGATCTACTTCAATTACAAATTACATTCAATTACAGAACATTTTGTAATTCATGACTGTTACAGTCACTTATAATTACACTATTAGATATAGCTACCCTATGTCTGTTATGAATACGACAGTCAACAACATTTGGTTGAAAATTACAACAATTATGGTTATGGTTAATCAGATTTCACTTGTTACATATGACATATGTCCGTCGTACGTTCTTATTATATATTATATACAACATCCTTTTCTATATAAATTCAAATTACTGAAATCAAAAACTGTGCAAACTAAATTAGTTAATAAACATTACAGCCGTCAACAAAGCAAAGAAGCACGAGATGTTGCCCCTATGGGCATCTGATTTGGATGAATTATCAGACAATGAATAATCTGTAGCACAGCACGATATGTTTATTATTTTTGACCAATCTGGCAGAGTAAATGAATTAATACTTTTCAGGGGACCGCGACTGGCACCAGCAACAACAGCAGCCTTACGGTAGAGGAAACAGACGATACAATGACTGGCAAGGCTATTAGATTCCAACAGATAGTTCAGTGGTCTAATTTTGCTTATTGCTTGAACATTGCTAGTATATGGTGATTGCATTGCATTGCTTATAAACGGATGAACATTTTAGAAATGTTGCCAAGTATACGTCAATTCATATCATAATAAAGCGATATTTTTTTAACTGTTAATGCATCGATTGGTTATGACTGAAGATGTCTGCATCCTGCCGATCTCAGACTAGATCCAGACGTTGTCAACGGTGTAAGCTTACGAAAATAAGATAAATACGTAATGCATGGTAATAAAGTTAAAAATAAGTTATGCAGTAAGGGATGCTAATTATGCTCTTAAATTTGAATATGATTTAATGTTTATGTTGAAACAAAATGTTTTTCGAAGAATGAAAGTTTTTTGGTGTTATATATATATATACATATATTATATTCTGTGTCAATGGTTGAAATATTGAAACCACAATGCCTAGAGCTTAGCTATTTAGCACGTGGCATTGCCTGGTGAACCTGTAACAATATTGATCAACTTATGATCCCCGGGTCATAATTGACTCTATCTGCTATTGATGACCTTGTATTAGAGCCAATGGTAGCCAGGTGAGCAATATAGGACCATCTTCGTCCTCTTGTTTTTACTGTTTACCTTTGTTATAGTCGGTTCAAAAGCGCTAGTTGCTTATGTTATACTGTTATAATTATCTTGCTGACTTTAGATGGATTTATCTTATCGTACCTATTACGCTAGGTTAAAAGATTATAACTGTAAACCAACCGAGTGATCGCACCCAATACGTGCTTATATAGATCATATACCAGTACTAAATCCAAATATGCAATAGATTATATTTTGTGTGTTTATATTAGCTTTTTACTTACTATAAAAGTCAAAATATTTCTTAATTTATATGTAAAAGTAACATGTGTTCAAAGATTTAACACCGCATTTGTGAAAGACATTTACCAAAAGGAAAAATTAAAATTAAAAATGCTCTACAGTTTTTGGACTTTGATCATACATTATTCCTGATAAGGTTTATTTTCACTTTAAACTTTTGAAAACCTATTCTGATAGAATAACTCCTACAATTACACTGAGAGGCAAAAGTGTTTCTGCAAAAAAGAAAATTAGTCTTCAAAGTTCAATATTTGTAACTAAACACAATATGCAATCAAGTGAAGTTTTAATTTACCGCTCAAGATAGCAGGGCCTATTAAGCGGGTTGTTTTGTAGAAACTGCAATGAAATGAAATAAAGTATGCAAGAAAAAGGATCTTGCATGGCCTACTGTGGAGGACTGGGTTGTCCCGACCCTCGGGAAAGCGGAGAAGTCGGAACCTCGCTTCGCTCGGTTCCTCCTTCCCCCCACTTTCTCTCTGATCGGAACAACCCGGTACTCCACAGCAGGCCGTGTAAGATCCTCATAGTCAACAGAACCCCCTTTATATTTATATATCTTTATATTTATATAATTATATAGTGGTATATGCAATAACATTTGGTCACATAAGGTGGAACTCCACGTCTGTTGTGCACAGAACCAGACCATGATGCATTTATGCTAGTGAACCGGAATCGGGCATCACAACACATCTATAAGAACAAAGAAGAAGAAGATGTATAACAAATAATAGCAAGAAGATGTACATGCAAATAATAGCATTGACTCTATATCCCTAACAGCTTAACTTACATAAAAGGATTGTTAACTAATATCTTAACTGATATTTTACAGATCCTACCTTTACCATATAGTAGTTATGATTCAGTGCATACAATTTCAAACATTTTATACAACATCATTTAAGGATATAAATGTTTGACAGCCCACTAAACTGTTAATACTTCACAAATATATAGCATAGTTTGCATTTGATAAAACAATGTGAACATATTGCCATTATGTTTAAATGAAGTAAGATTTACCTGCACATTCATGGAGTGGAACCCCTTTCTATTCACATAATCTGCTTCGTTTTAAGGTCTAATTATCCTGACAAAAGTCCGATCAATGCAACTTAGGACACTTGGGAATCCTAAAAAGAAATAATCACTTGCTGGTGTTATATCAGATAATATTACATATAGACAGAGCAGGATGGGGCAGGGGCACCTTGTCCGAAAGTTTATCAATGTAAATTACACCACACTCTTCTCAGTACTGATTAGTATACACATGGTTATACATGTAATTCAATATTTTGATATATGTACCTAGCACAGTCAAACCTGTGTAATAGGTTACCTCAGAATAAAGACCACACTGCAGATAAAGGCCAGCAAGGAGATCAGTCGGCTAAATATCTATAATAGAAATATCTGTGAATAAAACATCCCATGCACAAAAATACCACATTTACAAGTAGCTTCCATACAGTGGTCGTTGTTTGACTGAATATACATGCAGATGATCATTTTAATAAATGTACAAGTGCGGCGGTTTTTAAGGGGTTGCTTGGCTTACCTGTACATCTTTTGTGAGAAAATGAGGTCAAATAAATATAAGTATCTGCACTGTCTAACACAGTAGTACCATAACCTTGAATATGATTTGTCTCTTACATTTGATCAGCATCCAATATCAACGGAATCGGATCATACTACATACATGTATGTATATATTTGACCTTATCAGTCTATGATTCTTAAAATACCCGTGATTGTGTCCACAAGAATGGACCTCGTGCACATACATGCTCAGTATTATTTGTCAACACACAGTATGTATATGAAAACAGAGAAATGAAAGAGATTAAATTGAAAAGATTACATGGGGTGTACATAAAAGATTTGTTTACACGTACTATTATATTTTTTACAGTACAAAGCTAGATCATTAAGTTAATTCTTATCGAAAATGTAGTTCATATATGCCTTATCGGACTTGTTACACCCTCTACGAAGCCCAGCATAACCGAAAGTGTTCCAGTGTTTACATCACGACCAATAAATTCTTTTTTTTTTAATAGACTTCTTCTAATTGGTCATAGCTTTGGAAGTTTTAAAATTAAAAGTTAAGAAGGTCATCGGCAATGCGGAATAACTCACGTTTCGTTCGGAAGGCACCATCTCCTGACGGGAATGCAATGGACCTTCTTGCATGACCTGACAACAGCAAGATTACTCGGCGGATACACTTGCCGACTGTAGCCCTGCTGTCTTTTATGCTGTCACCAATATGGCTCCTGTTGCGAGATTCCACAGCGCTACCAAAAGTGTAATTACAGTGGGGAGAGGCATATTCCTGTGGATAGCAGCTGCTGCAATGTTCAGTATGCCCAAAATATACATAATGGTCTCTGGGCGGAACCGAAACACTACATCTGCATATCGGTGAGTTAGATAACTTGACCTTATCGACATATGTTTCTTTTACCTTCAAAACGAATTTTGTCAGCGAATTTCCGTTTCAAAGATAACAGGTAAACACACATACAAACACACTCCAAAGAAAACATAACATACATTTCCATAGAGCAAGATCTTAGAACCACACTTTTTTAGTATTCTGTTTATACACGTCGAATATTTCAGATACTGCCATCGTAACCGAACTACAAATTGAAAATTGACATTACTGTATACATGTGATACAGATCACAAATCAACCCATCAGATGTCGTTGTATTATAACTTTACGGGAATCTTTTTTCAATCCCGCAGCGGTTACCTCCCCTTACATTATAGATAGCGGAGCTCACCAAAACAAATTATGTTAGGAGTTTAACATAGTCAACGCTCAATTGTTAAGATCCATTTAACTCCATTTAAACGTAATGACAGACGGGCGTACGGACTGACGCTCCCACTCAAGTGACGCTGTGGGGTGAATTTCCAGTACAGAAACTGCACGTTGGCTTTTTTGTTGCTAATGGGATGCGCCCCGTTCGCAACCCATCTGAACAATTTTAAGAACCCCGGAAAGCTTTCGAAAACTGAAATCAAAAGCATAATCTCCTTTTGTTTCTCACAACAACCCCACAAATGTGTCAGGTACGACATGTTTAGTTTATACTTAGATAAAACTGCATTCCAGAAGTGCTGTTTGTATTCTGCACCCCACATGCACGAAAACCCACAATGTCACTCGAGGAAGTCCGGACGAACAGCTCATCACAAAACGGGTGTTACTCCCGGGGAAAGGTAATTCAGTAAAAGGAAAATCAAGTTTCTGCCTTTTATTTGTGAAATCATTTTATTAAAAGATTTCTAAAACCAAAACAAAATTTTAGTGGCAAACCCTTTTATTTGACAAAATATTATTAAACAAAATATATTCCAAAATTGATATTATCGCAGCTTCATGGGAAAATTATTACATCTTTTTATAGAATGAGCTTGTTTTCAACTCCAAACTAAGTATCCACATACTTGACAATGTTCAATGACAGTATGTATTTGAAGTATTTACATGTATATCAATGTTTTTAACAACGTACTGGTTATAAGTTATCATTATGCGTCATACCAACTTGCATAGAACACAATTAACTAACATAAAATGCCACCTCCAAACCAAGAACATTTGTTTATTATTTATCTAACAGATCTATATGTATAATTGATATTGAACATACAACTGCAAAGGCAGGTAACTAAGACTTGAACTTTACTACAAATCCATTATTTATTTTCTAGTGGTAATTAATTTCTTTTTCTTTTTCAAGATTCGATAAATGTGTAAACCAATATAAACTGAATTGCAGCTTTATCACCCGTTACCCTTTATTTCTTATAGCGATATTTCATATACTAAGTACACACATTAACATTCTTCACATTCTTCCTCATATTGTTCATTGGGAGCGTCTTGAACCAAATGTTTGGTCGGAAAACGAAGTTTCAAACTTAACTCGCTAAACTACATTTGCGCAGAGAGAAACCTCGTTTCCGGGATAAAAGCGAGCTTATACGGCGTGCGCATGAAAACGTAAAGAGTAAGCCTGGATACATGTAAAATAAAAAGTCTCGGTATTAAAATGACCTACCATTTGACATTTCAACGGGTCAGTGAAACTGAGTAGAAAATGGACATACCTGACAGTTAAATATCTTGGAATATTTTATTCTCATAGAATATTTAGATTTGTTAAAAAAAGAAAAACTACAGTAATTGTAAGGAACTAATCATTAAATTGGTAAAAGTGTATGAGGAATACGCGCCTAGATTTTAAGTCATATCGGTACTTGCGTTCAAGTGTTAAGCTGCTTGCTTTCAGATTTCAAGTTCTTCAAAATCTCTGAAGTAAATAATTTTAGATTCAATAGTCAAATAAAAAGGTTCCAGTACAAATTCATTTTGAGTGTACCCGTATATTTGAAATGATATGCTATCAAATAATAAAGCTTTACAAACGCTTGTGAAAATCCCAGTATAACTATACAGCGTAGTGGTACCGTTAAACCATGACCACCAACATTTTCAATGGAATTTTGCAAATTTCTACCTAGACTTTTACTTGTGTTGTTGATTCTTACATTACTATTACATTTATAGTTAAGTTTATCATTTTTTGGAAAATAAAAGTTTTTTTCGCCGGAAACTGTGAACGAGCAGCTTTAAATTGTGCTTGTAACCTTCGTATCTTAATCTTGTATGCATTTCAGATTCAAATAAATTATTAGTGGTTAATCCGATTACATCACTCTATATAGATATCAACACAAAAATACATGATTTAACAATTGTTTACCCTGATTATATTTTACATGTATGATAAATGGAGTTTATACACTGATTCTGTATTATGATAAATGGAATTTATATATTGATTCTGTATACGATTGTTATCGTTTTTATACATATCATGCCTAATCCCTACCAGGAATAAAGTTTTCCGCTTCATCTACAAAATAAAACACTTTCACTTTCAATAATTTCTTCCTTTTTAAAGAAAATGTTGCCACCAACAGTCCGATAAGAAGTAATTTTCTCAGCTTCTTTCAGCATTTGAAGACGTTGAGCAACACATTGTCTCTTCTTAGTAAAGGCATAGATACACTAAATATCTTATCTGTTCGACTTTAAAACATTCGTTCTACTGTCATTTAAGTGTTTACTTTGCCAACAACTTGTTCAGTGTAATAAGGATTCTTAGTCTCTTTTGCCAAAGAGCTGATAAAGATGACTTCATGATGGCTTCAAGATGCAACTAAAACCCGAAGATGAAAGTAAATTAATAAAGATTCATAATCATATCAACCAAACAAGAATGATTCCTAACCTGCAAAAAAATAATGATATATGCCATGAGTATTGATAATTCTATGCTTGAACAGTAAGACAAGAAAACTGTAAGTCATACACATCTATCTTACTGTATAGTCATCGACATAAATAACAACAAAACACGAAAGTATACAGAATAACAGATATAAGAGGGCACATTGTAATTCTAAATAATATCTCGTCACTCTGTATATTTTCGTGGATTGTTGTTGTTAATTATGTTCGATGGCTGTACAGTCGGATATATTTTTATCAGAACAGGCAAATTTCAGTTAACAACTTTCCAATTTTTCAAGCCCAGTTTTTGAAAATTGCTCAACACTTCCTACAAAACAAAATACAACAACACGGCCAGGACTATTATTATCAACACATAAATTTTCCCGAAACTTGTACTGTCTTGCTTCTCGCAAGGCCTAGTTTTCAACGGCTGATAAATTCTCTTCCACAGTGTTAGGATTGCATCTCGTGCTCCATCCCAAGTTCCTGGGCCCATCAAGCGGTATTGATATGGTGAACATGGACCAAAGTAGCATTCCTTCGCAATTCTAGGGTCAGTAAGCCACAACTTCACTGTGAATATAAAATATAGGTATAAGCAGTTTCGGTCAAAACTTTTATATAGTCCTGTCAGTTTCCTAATATACATTTGTATATATGAACATAACCACCTATTTTCGTATTTTTGATTTGGTATTTCGAGCATTCTTACCAATCTTTCGCAAAGAAAAAGTTATAAAGCTACTCTGCTCGCATGTAATGAATATGATGCTGTCAAACTTAATTAAATCACATTAGATTTAGTCAGAACTCTGTGTTGTATGGGAATACGCACTCTCTAAGAAATACATTAAACTCCGTATATAGTGACTTCGGATATAGTGAAATTTCGGATATAAGGAATATTTTTGTGTCCTATTTTGTAAAAATGCTTTAAGGATATAACATACTCCGGATATAGGGAACAAAGTTGAAAGATCTCATGGAATTCTGTATATACTGAGTTTACTGTATTGTCCATGAATCAATGTGTCTCTTTCTCTTTTCGATACCCTTGTAAAATTTAAAGTATCCGGTTAAATATGCAATATGTATATATCGAAGAAAACATGAAATATAGATGATATGTCATGTAAGCTACGAAACATACTTATGTTTGGTTTACAACCGACAATCTCTGCTAATTCATCCATAAACTGTACATAATCCACTTGAATTGTGTGACGTGTTGATTTCTTGTATCTCAACGCCATCGTGGTTGCCTTCTTATGGATATCTGTCCACATCTCTTCACTATTCGGCAAATCAATTAATCCCTGCAAAAATGTTCAACAAAAGCAAAAAAAAAAAAAAAAAGAGGGAAGCCACGAAACAAAATGCAAAATCGAGAATGTATTTATAATTAAGCATCATATTCACTTCACCTGGTTACGTTTTCCTGGTGTTTGAATTACGTGTTTAACTATTTCCAACCACTTACAATGTTTGGAAATTTGATTTTAATCCCTCATTTACCAGATACGATGTGATATTAAATGTTGCAACAGCGCAATCAGTATAATTATGAAAAATCAGCAAGTTACTTAAACTTTAAATGCAACATAAGATAAACATAGACATGTATTATTGCAAAATAAACATACCTTGAATACCCGAGTTGCTAGACGGCATTGCATTTCGCTGAGAGGCATTATCGCACCAAGGGGCTGAAAACATCCTATAATTGCCAAAGTATGCTTTTTCGAATCTGGTAGAAACATGTACTTGTACAGATTCATCTTGTTTTGTTTTACTTCCATTATACTCTTATCAAGAAAAGGAAAACCAAATATATAGCCAGTGGCAAGAACTACAGCGTCCAAGTTTTCAACTATACTTCCATCTTCAAATACTGCTCCAGTTTCAGTGAACTCGGCTACATTAGCTTTTACGATGACACCACCGCAAATGATTCTGTTCGAAAGTTCGTCGTTAACTGTGGGATGTGCCTCGAAAATTTTATGTTTCGGCTTGAGGCAGTAGTCTTCGTGGTTGAATCTTTTGTTAGCCTTTCGAGTTGCCAATGCAGAAAATATGCCTGGAAAAGAGTTAAACAGGTCTGCATTGATTCGACGGTTGTGGATCAAGTCAAAGGGGAGCCCATCGTCATCAACGCGGTTTAATATCCAGGAGCCTGAACGGGTACTCTGATATACCTGCAATCCAAATATACATGCGTACTTGAGTTTTATTTCATTTCTGAATCAGTCTTCAATTGTTCTTGTTCGAAAAGAAATGATAAGAAATGACTAAACAGTCGAGAAAAAAAGTGTGCATGAGATTGTCATCCAGTTAAAACAGCTGGTAGTTATATTTAGATTTCTATATTGTCTAGTGCAGACAGTTGCAGACGGGACATTTAATTGCAACGACTACAGTCAAAATATTATTATTTAATTTACATCAACTAACATTGTGTTTTTCGTGCACAAATAAGAGATGAAACACTGAAATAATCAAACTTAATTTCTCGATCTCAAGTGCATTTAAAGTGTTCAAAAATAAACTCTTGACAAAAAGGCTTGTTTACAAATCTTTTTAACAGTTAGGGAGAGATAACTAATCAAATTTTACTCAAGGTTGTGTTGATAGCTGTCGCTTCGTTTGGCCTTCTGCCAAGAGCATGACTACGAATCTTTTTGAGGGATTAAGTTACTAATTCACAAAACACTAGAGGGTTTTAAGTAGAAACACATTGTGAAATAGTTTGTCCATTGCATTTTAAGGAATTTATTCTCACTAAAACACATTAGCTTGGGTGTTACTGGATTCAACATTAATGTTGGACTAAGGCTCGATCTAATGGGTGTGTTCTAAAGTAAGTCTCCTCTAAGCAACGCATGTGCCTCACACCAACCAGCTATGATGGGTATATGAATTGAAAATAACGGATCTCTGCTCTCGTTGGAGTTTAATTAACGAGTCGTTTATGTAAGCTGCGAGAACTATAATAATAAAACTAAAACCAATAAATATTCATTTCATCTTCAAGTTATAAGGGGGAGTACATGGTGATTGAGTCATATACCTTTACTTTGCCAGGTGGCTAACAAATAATTTAATCTTTGCAAGTTTCTTTATTGTACAAGTTTGCACTAGACTGGGAAATATTACTCCTGGGTTCTTTAGTTCTTTTCTCGTGTTTCCTACTATATCGTTTCCCTTCTCATACAAATATTACGAAGTGCATTTCTGCAGTTCAAGTTGCAATTGCAAGTATGTAGTACGACAGAAATTAATTAAAGATGATTTTTGAAACAAAAACGTCAAAAAGTTGTATACAAGGCGCGGTATGGTTACAATAATATAAACTTAACTGACCTGTGACGCTATTCGACTCAGTTCAGTAGTAACATCACTGCCGGAGTTTCCTATACCAATTACCAAAACCCGTTTGTCTTCGTAACCATGGTAATCCTTGTAATCATGGGTATGTGTCACCTTACCCTTGAATTTCTCTAACCCGGGAAAGTTGGGTACGTTTTTTTCAGCATGGTGACCTGTGCACACGAGAACTCCATCAAATGTATTTTTCTGTTCTTTCTTCTCCGAGGTTCGTATTGTAATTTCCCATTTCCCATCCGTCTGGAAAGTCTCTGCTTGTTTCACAGACAAAACCTGCATGTATAGATATGTTTGTAACTCGATTCCATTTGTAGGTAGTTCAATACAATATAACTCTAAGTATGATTTATTCCAAACTGGATGACTAAACAAGAGTGTGTTTAGAAGTTTACAAGACAAATTATCCATCACGGTATCTGGAAAAGTAGAACAATACAATTTTTGCGCAGATATAAGCAAAACATGTAGTCCTACTACGTAATCTTGTTACCGGATACATAAAAATAATGTTTGCGTGTACAAAAAAAAAAATATCAAAGGGAATGCCCGACCAAAGCGCCTCCCAAAACGAGCCCCACAGCATTTTCACACATAGCGGTTTCTAAACTAACAATTTAAACGTACAAATGATCTGCTGGTGTAATTTTCAGTCTGATAATAGTACTGCCTTAAAGGGACATACCCTATAACTGATGACTACTAAATAGCCTCCAAATCATAAATAATAAAATCTTTGACTGTATTATAACTTAACCTAAAAGTTTCAGCTATGCATTCCCATGCATTGAGGTATTTTTCGCCATAGGTTCTTCTTTGAAATTGTATCTATTTATCATTTTACGTTCATTGAACACAGTATCTATGTTTCAAGAATTTAATCTGCTAGATGTAGGGAGTGCCTCTTTAATAAAAGATATAAATATAAAATATATCTATAGAATATATTTATGAAATATATTTATATTCATACAATTTAAATAGTATATAAAATATTTACATGATACAAGTGCAGTATAGGTACAGGTCAACGGCAATTAAAAACAAATCGAATTTGACGCTAATAAGTATTTGCTCTGAGACTCTCCTTAATTGGATATCGTGTGTACAGACCTCCAATCATTCTATCAAAAATAGAGTGTTTTGTCCATTAAAATATATTGCTTCAATCTTCTCTGAGTTTCAAAACACTGTCTTCAAAGTATCTTAAAATCTCATAAATAAGCCAATCTCTTAAATAAGCCACTAAATTCTTGCAATGGAAATGGACGTGAAACTAAGCCGATTTGAATAATATAAGCCTTATACGCAGTAAAGGGATAAAACGGTGATAAGATAGAATATTGTTTATAACTAAATAAGCAAAGATTTTTTTTTAAATTTCATTCACACTACTTAGCCTAAACAGTGATAAAATAGTTACACAGTATCCAGTTGCACACTAGTTTTTATTTTCGTGCGCTAAATAAATACTTTAAAAATAAGCTACTTTGAAAAATAAACCACCATATCCTGACGAAGAAATATGATAAGCCACGGCCTATTATCGATATTTTATATTTATATAAATACAGAATAAATCTGTGTATTCAGTATTCTAGTTGGTGTTACTGCCTTACCTCTGTGTTGAACTTTATGTACTTCTTAAGTTTAAAGTTGTCAGCATACATATGAAAATACTGATCCACACACTTATTGTGCATGTTATTTGGGAATTCTCCCGGAATAGGGAAGTCACTGTAGCACATCATCTCTTTTGATGTATTTATCACAGTAGATTTCATCACACAGGCTTGTCCCTCCTCAACTTCATTCGTATAGTGCCATAGTCCTCCAATATAGTTAGATCTCTCGAAGCACACGGGCTCCAGGCCTTCGTCAAGGCAACATTTTATAGCTGTTAGTCCGCTCGCACCTGCACCGATTACGGCTACACGTTTCATTTTCGTCTAGGTCTTTTTTGTCCACCGCTTAGCACATTAATTAATGTTCACTAAAATAAGTAATTAGTTGATGTTATTCAAATATTTTAAATGCAGCAAGTCAAATCCCTTTTTACATTTATTACTAAGAACCGTTTTTACAGATACACTGATGAGAACCCCTCACAGATTATTTAAAACATCTAAAAAAAGATGCAAATCGCACATCAATATAATTTAACATTTGCCCTTTCGTTTGGATACTTTTAATAAAAATACGTTCCAAATGTTTATTGTATTAAGTTATACAACTTTTTTTATAAATTAATGAATTGATAATTCAGGTATTGATAAAGGACAATAAGAGAATGTGCTGTACATATAGGAACTGTTTTTACTCTAGCTTCAGCCATTTTTGAGTTACTGTATTTAGTTGTTATTTCTTGTGCGAAGAACTTAATGAAATCAGTTGCTTCTTCATACACTGCTAGAAAACAATGAAAGAAAGCGGAGTACACAATAACTTTAACGGTTAATCATGCTCAATTTATTTTGGAGTTACTTTACTTATGTTCCCTTGTCCTTGTGCGAAACATAACTAGAAAGATATTGAAAGGAGTCAATTGAAATTTCATATTCTGATAAAAGACAATAAGAGGAAGTGTATTGCCTCCTCGTGAGTACTAAAGTGCAAAGGAAATTTATTTTAGTTATGCGATAACAATTTGTTATATCATTAAAGAGGCTCGTGTTTTGCTGATATTAAAAGGCTAACGTGTTTTGCTGATATTAAAAAGATAACGTGTTTCGCTGATATCAAAAGGCTAACGTGTTTTGCTGATATCAAAAGGTTAGCGTGTTTTGCTGGTATAAAAAGGTTAGCGTGTTTCGCTGATATTAAAAGGCTAACGTGTTTTGCTGATATCAAAAAGCTAACTTGTTTTGCTGATGTTAAAAGACTAACGTGTTTTGCTAATATTAAAAGGCTTACATGTTTTGATGATATTATAATGCTTAATTAGTTGTGACAGTAAAGCTGTTATATTTAACTTGTTTACTTATATATATAATTATAATGTGTTGTTCTTGTTTTTCCGCCTACTCGCCTGAAATTTCGAAATGGAGTTAGGATTTAAAGAATGAAGCTGTTCGATCGTAAAGTTGCTTTGGAGTTTTTTTTTTAATGGGCACGATAATTCTGGAGACGTTTGAAACATTGATCAAGTTCCAACAACTATTTAAGTAAAAACCCTACCCAGACACGTGATCTTGCCGGGTCATACTGATTATACACCTGGAACGAGGATGGTGGACCCAGAAAGCACAAATACGAATATTAGTTTCTTATATGAGCACGAGGTTCAGATCGAAATATCCGTCACTGAGGGTGACTGTTTTGGCGGGAACGAGGCTCTGCCGAGTTCCCGCGAAACAGATACCCGAAGTACGGATAAAGGAATCTAACAGTTCATGAGTTGTGGTAGGAAATCCCACCCGAGGGTTGAGATACGTCCAAAAACGAGGGCTTTTCCACAACTCAATGGACATGGTAGATATTTTCTCACCGTTTAAATCGCATTTTCACACAAGTAAGAAGAAATAGTGCAAATACAGGATGGGGATGAAAAAGGGAAAATCAACTTTTTCTCGAATTTTACTCAAAACTGCTATAGATGGATAGAAAATGATCTAACTAAGAAAAGAAACCAACAACCCTATGTTTATTTCAAAAATAACAATTTTACAGCCATTTTTCGATTTTTATGTCGCTTACAATTAACGTAAAATAGTCCGGCAGCGATGTGAGATAAGCGATGTGAGATAAGTTTATCTCACATGGGTAAATGCGCGGAAATATGTATCCCATAGGTGAGAAATTTCGATCTGAAAGTATCTCGAGGAAGAAACTTTTTCTTGCATACCGTCTTGCACTTTGAAACAGATATTTAAAAACAAACTTATCGAAATGATGCATTTAAATATAAAAACAAATGTTCTTTAGATGCTATGTTTGGGAAAGTGACTTCACACATTGTTTATAACGTTACGTCATAAGTAATTCACGTAAGTCGTCTTACACGGGGGGCGGGGGGGGGGGAGCAGTGTAAGATGAGATTTTCCAGCACTAGTAAAAATGCAGATATCCCCATCTGGTATGCAAGAACATGTAATCTTCTGACACTTATATTTGCCCTTTAATATACTAGTACACGATTATTGTATGACAATAACTCATTTGGTCCATAATAAGCTTTTAGATAGGACTCCTCATTCGTATTTGACCCATCGAAATCCAGGACATTTTTAACGTTTAAATTATTATGCGATAAGATTATGTCTGAAAAAAGTGTGCGCTTCGTGTCATTTAAAACATTTTTGTTTTAAATTTAGATAAATATATACCGTGTCCTTAACAAAAGAAATATGTGTTGGTCGATTGCTACGTTTACCGAGTCCTATTACGGTCTAACCTTTCACCTAATTTGAAATAAGCTTTTTAAGTGGGTTTTGTGTGTGTGCGTGTGCGCGTGCGTGTGTGTGTGTGTGTGTTAACAGGCAATTGTATTTGCTGCAATAACCGTATGATATAAAAGTATATTGAGGCATTTAAGTGTTAAAGCTAGATAAATGTTGGTTAATCAAGATTATATGCTTAAAACTTTTACATTTGAATAGGGGCAAACTAATGTTAAACGTTAGATTTAAAATAATGATTTTGATAGAATTACATTAGCTTTACAAGTAATTTGTAGTACAATGCAACTGAAACGGGTTGATATAACATTGATTTACAAGCTTACTGTATTTATACTTTCTAATAATTGTTTTTCATATCATTAAGATGGTAACTGCGAATAGTAATATCACTTTAAAAGTCAAAAACATTGAACTGCAAAGAGTAGGTAAACGTTCACCGCGATTCACCGCGACTGGACAGAGCAATTCATTGCGACAGGACACCTCTATATACCGTGTCCGGCATCACCGTGTTCATTCATAATGGAACACCTCGGTAATGTGAAAGAATCGTATGACAAGCGAAGTGCACATTAATTCATTAAACTAAAGGGTTAACTGTTAAACCCATAGTTTCAGGTTGCGTTTGCACATTAATTCTTAAACCGTGGTTTAAAGTCTTAAACCATAGTTTAAAGTCTGTTAAACCCATGGTTTAAGAGACGTCCAATCAAATAAGCTGAAACCAAAGTTTAAAGTGTCATGTGACTCGTTAAAACAATGATTATACATACTAGACTTTAAAGTATGATTTCAGACTTTAAACCACGGTTTAAGAATAAATTTGCAAACGGCACATGAAATTATATGTTTAACAGTCTAACCTGTGGTTTAAAATTCTAATGTGCATTTGGCGTGCAAAACCCTAGATTAAAGTCTTAAACCACAGTTTAATGTATAAATATATGTAATCATCGTTTTAACGTGTCACGTGACATTTTAAACCGTGGTTTCAGCTAATTCTCTCAGCTAACTGTCTCTTAAACTATGGGTAAAAAAACTTTAAACTGCGGATTAAGACTTTAAACCACGGTTTAAGACATTAATGTGCAAACGGCGCTTGAAACTATGAGTTTTAGAGGTGTTAAACTATGGGTTTAACAGCTTAACCTATAGTTTAAAGAATTAATGTGTATTTCGCTGGCCATAGAATCGCTATTGTCAAACTTTGATGAACACGCGGTGATGGATGTGAAGCAAAGCAAAAACTCTATCACTTTTCTTTCAGACATATCCCACCTTTTGTGTCTTTATGAGTGCGTGCAAGTGTGTGAGTGTGTTTTGAGTTTTTTTTTCAATATATAAATAGGATTCGCACAACATTTCAAACTTTTAGAATTATTGTGAGAAACAAGTAGCTACTTAATTATATCAATGTAAGTACAGTTTTTGAAAAAGTCATAGGGCTTATTTGTAATTATAAACATGAATTATGAAAAAAGTATACCCCCATAGAAAACAGTATTTTAATATATACTATACACTATATACTATATCATACCTGGCGAATACTATGATATATCCCATTTCGCTGTTGGCATGGCAATGATCTTTTAGAATTTTGCAACGACAAAATATTACTGTTCAGGGAAATATAGGAGCTATCTGTTTTAAACATTGGTTTTGTATGTAAAGATGGTGAGAAAAATGTAAGTTTTATGATGTTTTAATCAATAACTGTTGTATAATGCAATAAATGTCTGAAGGCCCCTTTCAGTCGCATTCGTTGTCAAGTGGTTAAAGACTTGTAACCTCTCATACAATGAGGGCAATGGGTTCGCGCCATTCTATCGACCATGTCTCTTTGTGTGAGAAAGTTGGCAGTTTCGTACGGAAGGTATCAGTCTAGTACTGGTTCTACTCGGGAACTATTGTTTAGTAAACTGTCCGTCTGTTGGACAGGTCGTATGTGAATTAACATACACATTTTAATTACAGACTACATATCATCGCCTTTCGCAGAAAGTTGAGAACAAAAATAATAATAGCCTTCTAAAACAGCACAATCTGCAAACAATGGGTACAGAAGACGAACGGCAAACTGATGCCCATTTAGCCTACTAGTATTGTTTATAAAAAGAGGAGCTAACAACAGACAAACATATCCTAAGTTTGACGTTGCCGTTACCTATATCATCTCTGCTGCTTAGCCAAATAGTAATACCTCGGACATAAGCTAAGAAAGCCACTTCACAGCACCACCAGTTTAGCCTAAAATAACTTTGTGTTCTTAACTATCTAAACAATTGTTTTTAAAATAGTTACCACAACGACCGTTTTAACTCCCTCCTTGCATTTACACGTTAGAACGCCACAGTCGTTATATCACCACTGATCGAATCATTTAAGCCGAAGCACTATATAAATCTTTTTATAAATAGCAACAGCTTGTGTCTATAAGATAAACACGCACATAAAGTGTGTATTCAGCACAAAACAGATAAAAAAAGCTGAAGACCTTGAGAGTGGTATCAAACTTGCTGATAAGTGTTCTGTTTAAAATTGGCATACTTTAAGTTTTAACCAGTAAACAAAGTGTCAAACAAGCAAGGTTATTAACCCCGGCTAATGCGTTGTGGATTTTGTTCATGTTTATCACGACTAGGTGTGTATTTAACTTGTAAGAGATAGACCTCAATGGTCAACTGTACCCAAACTCAATTTTAATGTGTCCATGTGGTATATACCAATTTATAAATATGATGTTAACATTTCATACAAACCGCTTCATTTTTTTCTAGCAGTTTGTCTGCATATGTAAGTAACAGTTCTAACGTAATCTAACGCTAATGGTACGCAGTGGTGTAGTTTACATGTAAGTTGCTGTTATCATGGCGGATCTAATTGGATTCAATGGAATATGTACATTCTTCTCGTGTAAGCATTCCGTATGAAACCATCAATGTATCAGAACTTTTCTTTAATACTAGGGATACTGGACTTCATCGTGTTTGGACCAAGTCAGGATGTCATGGGCATGTAATGTTATCGGTTTAATGAAATATATGATAGTCTTGTCCTCTGCTCTGAGCCAAAACGTTCAACTCACTGTGAGAGGAAACCCAAAAGTGACCAGTTATTATACCATGCACAACATTACTTCCTACCGAGCTTGATTAATAACCCGTAAGGCCACACCAAATTAATTACTTGGTCAACGGATTTCCCGCTCCATTATTTTTTTAAATAAAAAAAAAATATTATTTTTTTCAGTTTGAGCTTCCGCCCGCATCAATTTTATAAACCAAGACCAAAAATTCAAAGCGGGCCTTTTTGTCGCGCCGAACTCGTAAATTTAGTACTTTCAAACCTACAATTCAATTAAAAACGCCAGCAGAACATGTTCCCGCTACTTTATTTGTATAATCATGACTACGATATTGTCAAAATGGCAGCAAACCAGTACAGAATGAAAATTTTCGATGCATAGAATGACCGAAAAAGACCAAAAAAAAAAAAAAAAAAAACAAACGAAAAAGACCGAAAAACAGTTTATGAAGACCGAAAACAATTTATTTTTTAAAAGAGTATATAACTTACAGTTTAAATGAAGAAATTTGTAAATATTGTATTACAAATCAAGTAAAAAGATCGAAAAACAAATATTGCAGACCGAAAACTTTCTAAATTTAGCACTCCAGATTTTGTAATTGATGCAGCACTGGAACTTATGAAAACAAACAAATATTCATTACATACAAATTCCTTCATTTATTTAATACTTTAGTTACAAATCGTACATTATCTTTTTAAACGAAGTTGTTTTCGATAAAGATAAATCATTTTTCGGTTCTTTTACGGTCTTTTTCGGTCATTCTATGCACCCGAAAATTTTAATTGTTAACATAAATCAGGGTAGCGTCGGCGGAAGACGAGTTGCTGTCCAGACAAACAACTCGGAAACATTTAAAGACATTTTTGTTAAGGCTAATTCACTTCTCTCTACTGTTGTTACTGTGGCACTGAAGATGAACTTCTGGGTGATAGTGATCCGTACATCTGTACATGGAACACTTGTTTACCAAATTTTCAACAGTGCGCCCTGTGTAAAAGGTGTCATGATAATGGCGTTGAGGCTAAAACTTGGGCAAGGAATATATCAAGAAACTAGCAAGTTTTTAGCATTGTGAAATTTATCTCTAGTCAAAACACTTATGGTCAGTAAGACGTGCAGTAAAAGAGCATATGCCTTGACTCAACTAAAGAAGTTGTTCTGTGGGTTATTTTGATATGACTAACAAATGGGTTTCATTACAAAGTGTTTGGGCATTAGTCTGGTGGTTTTTTAAATGATAATAATTTGTTTCTCTTTCAAAAACTTGTTGTATTAGCTGTACATGTATGAAAGAAAACAAAATATGATCTTTTAAAATGAATAAAAATATTTTCTTGCAAGAAACACTTTATTATACCCCTACAAACTTAGTACCGGTGTATATAGAAGTCACTTTGTGGTCTGTACCTTTTTGGCAATTTATATTTAAGGTGTCTGTAGCTCTTTTATCTATTTCCAAGTCTTTTTTATCTGTTTTGACAGTAAATATTTTTTTGTGAGTTTTTATTTTTTTTACCAAATCGCTCTTCGCCCGCTCCAAAAATGGTTGAACTGGGAAAAAAAATATTTTAATTCTTTATTCGCTCGCTCGCTCCCATTGTTTTAGGATATATTCCGATGACCAAGAAATTAATTTGGTATGGCCTAAGGGGCTTTGCAAATGAATAGCAGACAGGATATTTTCCATCTACATGCCCCTGTGATTTTGACCTTTTACCATATGATGACCTAAACCTATAATATAAACTGATGCTCATGCCAGCCAAGGTTGATGAACATCCCATGTAGTTCTTTCTAGATTAAGAGTGGACGTCATTTTGTAACATTTCAGACGCTATGATTTAGAAATTTGCCTATATTGTAATGCCCTAGGGTGTTACCTCAATCATTCTTTTTTCTTCTTTCATTCTTCTTTCACTCTTTGGCTGTTTTTCTTTCTTTTGATGATTTTTACTGGCGACACCACATAAAGTTGGCTGTTGCCCTTGCAAATTATACAGAACAGCAACACAACCGTACGTAATTGTGCCAGTATACTTTAATTTCTTTGTGTTTTCCACGGCAGAATCTTGTTGATTGTCACCGGTTTTCGCGAATATACGATTATCCGTCCTACACATTTATTTATGTAATTCTAGTCACATTTCCTAGTCATTTGTGTTAAGTCCAGGTTTAGAATTAATCCTGCACAGTTACTTTGAATAATCACTAGTTATATTTCTGTATTTAATGCATTTGATTTTGTCTATGTCACTGTTTAATATGAAAATAGGCAATACCTATATCGGGCGAAAGCATAACAGGTATTTTTAGAAATGGTACGAATTTTCAGGGGACGCAAAAACGGTTCAAGTTCCGAAAATAACGTACAGACGGTGCATCGTTATAAGTATGTTATCGTATCGTCCATGGATGCGGACAAATTGAAATCTTCCATGGGTAATCGTGAATTCATTAATTTTATTGCTTTCAGTATTCAATTAAATACTCGTACATACGTTTACTTATGGTCGGGCTTCGCCCGTATGAACTCTGTCCGCCATGTTATTTTTAACTGTGAGCAGTTTCGTAACAACCACAGTGGCGGTATATTTAAATCTAAGTCTTATTGCGTAAATTACCAAAATGTACCAGATTCAAGGTTCCAGAAAGCGCACTTATGAGGTTAATGTCTTTTAATTATTATTATTGATCAAAAGTCGGTTTTGCATTAAAGCCTGGAGGTCGCTTTGTACAGCAACTAGCACCTGTTGTGTGCACACATCCCATAGTCGTGAGCAGTTGATGCTCACTGCCAACAATGTGAATTGTGAGCACACAGCTCACAACTCACAATATTCGGCAGTGAACCTCACAATTGTGTGCTGTGAGCCTGTTCAGTATAAATACTGCGTTCCCACTCATTTCTGGGACTCCAGCGCTTCTTTCAGTACAGTTACTACAGGCTGCATTTATTTCACGTTAGGTGTGGATACGTTTATTTCTAAATTATTTTAAGTGCTTGTTGATCATTTAATTTTATTAGAAGCAGCCTGCATTTTTACTCATTTAATTCAATAAATTATTATTTCATACGTAGGTTTTTAAACTGAATTACAGTCTATTAGATCTTATTCATTGATATTTTAACATTAATTGTTGTCAGCTCTTCAGCTTTCAAATGTTTGTGAAACGTTACGTTCGGCGACTTTTATACATTAAAGTTTTATACTTTGTTAACAAAATTGTCTCTATAAGTCGTGGGACCACATTGACTACATTATAGTAGAATACTTTGGCATATCCATATAGTGTTTGTAGTTACCGTATTGTAGTTATTTTTATTGATCATACAAAAGATCAAACATTAAAGTTAATCTATGAAACTTTAGATGTGTTCAGTCTTTTTAATTACGGTTCAAGTAGCAACCCTGGTCAACCCCTGTAATCATTAGGGCGTAAGTTGGAGTCCATTCTAAATAGTTAGGTGCTACCTAACTTATTGTGATCAAGCTCTGTCCGTATACCAGTCCGATCATAGCCTGCAGTCTCGGAAGTTTTGGGCAGCAGTTTAATCATTACACATAGAAGAGTCGCTTGGCAGCAACAGGGCATTACACGTGACCAGTGATCACATTGACAGACCAGAAGATCGGCAATCTGTGGAATCAATCTACCAACTGAGCCTTACTAACCATACAGTTTGTCACGCAACCTACGGGCCTCATAATTAGGCCCCTGAAAGCGCCCCTTACCACTGGAGCGTAACAATATGGCCCAAAACTGTAACTTGCATCAGAACACTTCATACCGTTGCTTCCTAGCAAGTTTGGTGAAGCATAGAGCAACAAGAGGCTTTGGACTTAAAGAGTAGTCAAGATTTTTAAAGTTTAAAGCGCGTGTTACCTTGTTACCTGAATTACACTATGCGCATCTAAATTATATATACTGATACACCCCACTACGTTTGATGAAAATCCATCAAGGCGTTTGTGAAATGAACAACGGACAAGATTTCAGGTACCTGTGACTTAAATATTTGACCAAATGAACCCAACCAACTTACAATATGCACATCTCCACTTCATACGTATGCGTTCTATAAAGTTTGGTGAACATCCAACAGAAGCCGGGTTTTGGAGATGAGGAACGATTACGATTATTCACATTTCAAGCCCCTATGACCTTAACTTTTGACCATTGTAATATAAGTACACTTCCTACCGATGCTTCCCAGCAAATGTGATAAACAATCCAACAAGGGTTATTGTACACTACACATTTGCGATGAATGATTGTCCGTCGTCCGTCAACATTTTTCAAACGACATCTCCTTTGAAACAACTGGGTAAATGTTGATGAAACATGACAGGGATGTTCCTTGTATAAAGCTCTACCAAAATTGTTCAAAGAATTCCATTATGAAGAACTCTAGTTGCTATGGCTCTAATAACAAAAAAGAGAAACTTAAAAAATCTTATGCTCTGAAACCTAAAGGCCTAAGCTAAGATATTTGGCATGTAGCATTGCCTAGTAGACCTCTATCAAAATTGCTCAAATCATGACTCCTGATAAACTTGATTTTACTTAGGTTTCAATAGGAAAATATTCTTCTCCAAAACAAACCACAAGGCATAGAGCTAAGATATCTAGTATATAGCATTGGCTAGTGGACATCTACCAAGTTTGTTAAACTCATGTTCCTGGAGTCAATATTGGCCCCGCCTAGTGTGTCACTTGTTTTACAAAGACATATATAGGAAAACATTTAAAAATCTTCTTTTTCGAAACCACATGTCTAGAGCTTAAATATTTGGTGTGTATTAGTATCTAGTGGATCTCTTATTTGTTCAAATCATGCCTCAAAGTGTGTTCAAATCATGACCCAATCGTCAAAATGTACCCGGCCCAGGGGGTCGTTTGGTACATGTTTTAAAAAATGATCTTTTCTAAAACTACTATATTCAATATGTAACATTGTCTAGTGGTCTTCCACCTACTTTGTTCAAATCATACCTTTGGGATAAAGATTGACCACACCCAACAGGCAAGTGCACTTGTACTCAGGTAAGCGATATAGGGCCATTATGACCGTCCTGTTACAAAAGGCCTCTATACTGATTAATTGTGGTAAAATGAGGCATTTGTCGCCACATGTTAATCGTTCTTTTAAACTTTTATTTATTTATCATTTTACGTTCATTGTACATTTTCGAGATTATAATCTGCTAGATATTGGGTATGTCCCTTTAATGCCCCATTCGTGGGCGCGAACAGGCAGACGACAAAGGGAAAAGGGTTGACATGATTAATATGTGAAACATAGCCTAAAATGTCACAGAAACACTGTTCTATGTCCGTGTAGTAGTCTGTCGTTCTATAGTCAGTTGATATGGAAATATTTGACTGAATTTAACTCGTACGACAATGACTTGTTTATGGCTTGTTTTGGTTTCCTATGTCTAGCCTCGGATGCTAGCACTAGTGGATCTAGATGCGTCTCTGAAAACTAAGAAAACTTCTTGTAATATTAAGCTTATTTCAATAATAATAATAATACTAAGCGTAATGCTATTTTATATCCCTGCAACTTTGTTCATACGTATTTCCAAGTTAATACTAAAAATGTAAATCCAAATTTTTTGCAAATGCTCTTTTTGTAGGTACATAGAGGACAATTGCTGTTTTGGTGTAATATCATGTTACAATTTTACCTAGTGGGCACCAAAGTGAGATTGTGACAAAAAAGTACCCAAAACCTTTCTTATTTTTAGAATGTTAAGCTTTAAGATGTCCACCATATCTGTGTAAACACGCTTGAATTTACACGTGGGCAATGGCTGTAGTAGGAATATGGAATGAATGAGTTTGGAACCTTGTCTATACTGCAGTATAATACAATTTTTTAAAAACTTATTTTAGATATGGTGGCCTGTGGTTTTATGTGCAGATTGACTAAAACAGTAATGCACAAGCCTGAATAAAGGAACAAATATTCATGTTGTTAAATTCTTTTCTCGATTGAGCCAGATAGAAAAATAATCCAAACCATCCCAAAGTATTAAACTTACTTGGAATTGACAAGTGCAGACACCTGGCGGATAATGATTAATTATCGGCCTTTATACGACAAAATAAAGCTAAAATTGGTATTGTGCGTGCTTTTATACTTGGTTTACATGTATGTATACGAAAAATGATAAAATAATATTTTTATATTCTTTTTAAATATTGGGCCATTTTTCATAATTGGCGAACCAAGTCCTTTGAGCTGCAGTTGACACCCTCCTTTCGACACTCCAAAATACACTAAATGTTGGCTTTTTGACTGTCACTATTTGATAAAAATTTCCCTTTTCATCTTGACTGGGTTTTAATTGATTTCCTCTCAAAATATGCGACATGTTGAAATATATTTTGCCGAAAAAAAGCTGAATGTAGCAATTATTGTTTTGTATTTTGAAAACATCTCAATGTCAATATTTGCTTCATATAGATTACAAGCAAAGACGAATACTTATTGCAGAACAACCAGGACAGGTGATTACTCTATTACTGTTGCCAATATGGAAAACAAATTAATGTGATAATTTGATTCCTCACACAATGGTGCACAAACTACAAATACAGACTGACGTACAAGTTTGTTCCTGCATGGAACAAATGCATACCATTTCGCATAAATCATTCCAGACTAGAGCATTTGGATGTTCAGGTGTTACTACTGCCTTAGTAGCCATATGTAATACAAAGGTACATTATTTAACTGATAGCGAAAGTCTAGTGGATCAGGTAGATCCAACAAAGACTTAAATGCAGCCTTTTTAAACATACAGTTGATAGACTTATCGGAGAAGAACTTGAGGGCAGACGTATTGGTTTTTAAGTAACGTTTTATTGAAACACACATTCTGCTCCTAGTTGTAGCATGACACGTGTAGCGTAAACCTACCAACGTAGTGCTACAATGTATTTATGTCCTTGGTTAGATCAGAGTGATCGGCTAAACTAGCAAGACCTTGGAATTCTTCAGCTTTGTTTAGAAGAAGCTAAAACCACTGTGGGGAATCACGTGACTTTGTTTGGATAGACTTCACGGACAATGGCAGATGATAAACACCGATAAGTGTCTGATGTTCGTACGTTTTCGTTCATATTACTTTCCAAACATATTGATGATATTTCAGACATATCCTATACCCTGGCCATTAATATTTCGCGTATTTTGGTTCCTTTCCCTCCGCTGAAGTATGCATAGATTGTTGGGAACGCATTCAAATGTAATCGTGAAAAAGAATTTTGGCGAGCTAAACCTCGCGGACTATCTAGTATTTTTTTTAAAAAAAGGCATAAATACTTATCATGTGTCGTGTTTTTAAGCCAAAATAGACATAAAATATTATTGTTACATCCGTATGGGTGTTCGCAGATTTTATTTCTTGAATTTTAAGGAATTATCACTATTTTTACAAAAAATGCTCGATTACAAGTGATACATTTTTATGCTAGATTACACGGCACTGGTATGCTACACTACCCGCATGGAATTATGTTGCACCTTTTCCGACATTCTGTGCATAATAATCCTGTGTAATTTATGTATTTGTAAGACTCGTGGTTTTTTATGTATTCATTTAATCTATATTCAATATCAAATAGACAATTCGTAATTGTTAAGGCAGTTCAACTTCCAGGTAATAATTATTTAAACTGCAGTTATGACGTTTGTTTATCTTGGTTGATAAATGTCATCTTTATCTTTATCAAACAATAAAGGACTCTTTATATTTAGGTACATGTGTACTCGCAATTACATATCAGATTTTTATTGTCTATATATATGTATTTCTATACCTAAAAATCGACAAATAACATTAATATACTTGCTACATGCCTTTATAGGTTCATGGTTTTCTTATTTCAATATTTTCGACCATTTATACGGTTTTTAATGGTTAAATTTTAACATAGACTTTAAAACCATATATACTGTCGCAAACGATATTTATTTAAATGATTAACCCTTTTCTAAAGCACAATTGTGTAAGATGCGACCCTAACAGTAGCTTCAATTGCATATTGGCCCTAAATCACACTACCCAAATAGTCACTACCCAAGTTAATTTTATTTATTGTGATTTCAGATCATGGGAAGACGAAAAACTCACTTGCGTCTGAAAAGGCCAAAGAATCCATACAAGAAACGTTAGATCATCTGTTCCAAAAAACAACGGAACAACTATGTGGAAAGCGAATACTGACCAAAACACCCATAAAGTCATCGATTAGGCAGTCACTTCAATCGCCAGATAAAGCATAAGTAGATCGTAAGAAAGGAACATTCAATTTATCAAGATGTCTGTAAAAGGAACCAATTAGTCATGGGCCGCAAAGTTATAATAAGCTATCATGTGATGACGAGTGGCTGTCAGATACCAATGAAACTTCGTACTGACACTGTATATAAAATATAGCAAACATTTCATGCCTTATTTACTACACCATACACAAGTATGCATGATACTTATCACTTCTGTGAAGTATCATTAAATTCTAACCAGAGATTCTGGATATTTAGAGGCCAAAGAAATTGAAAGAGCCCTGTGACATTGACCTTTGACCTAGTGACCCGAAACACTGACCGTGCACAACTGTTTATGGTACTTCTCACTTCTGTGAATATCATGAAATTGTGACCAGCGGTTGACGAGATTAAGATTGCAGAAGAATTTACTATCTCGAGCCCCTGTGACCTTGCCATTTGACCTAGTGACCCGAAACATGGATCATGCACAATAAGACATGGTTCTTATCACTTTTGTGAATGCCTAAATCACTTTTGATAAGTATCTTTAAGTTCTTACCAGGGACTTTGGACATTTACTGTCCACACGATTTAACTGTCTCAAGCACATGTGACCTTGACGTTTCTGCTTAGTAACACGAAGCATGTACCATACACAACTAGGCATAATACTTATCACTTCTTTGAAGTAACATTAAATTCGGACCATGGGATTTGGACATTTAAACTTCATCAGTTTCCGTGTACAGACAGACTGACATACGGTCAGACAGACAATCTGATTCCAGTTAACCCCCTTACACTTTGTGTTCGGGGGGTACAATTGTATAATTTATATTAGTTTTAGGTATAGCACTTTCGTGGAAATAGATATAAGGTCCGACACTTTGTTTGCGTTTATCGACAAACTGTTGGCACGAAAAAAGGTTAGAAAGTTAATTACATGTAGAAACACTCGTGTAGCTTAGCAAGTGTGCTATACCAGTGCCGTGTAATCTAGCCTAAAATGTATCACGTGTAATCTAGCATATTTATAAAAATAGTGATAATTCCTTAAAATTCAAGAAATGAAATCTGCGTTTTGCATTTATTTGGGCTAAAAAAACACGTCACATGATAAGTTTGTATGCCCTTTTTTGGAAACATACTAGATAGTCCGTGAGGTTCAGCTCGCCAAAATTCTTTTCCACGAATACATTTGAATGCATTCCCAATAATCTATGCATACTTCAGCGGAGGGAAAGTAATCAAAATACGCAAACTTTTAATGACCAGGGTAAAGGATAAGTCTGGAATATCATCAATATGTGTGGAAAGTAATATGAACGAAAAAGTACGAAAATCAGGCACTTATCGGTATTTATCATCCGCCATTGTCCGCGAAGTCTATCAAAACAAAGTCACGTGATTCCCCACAGTGTAAATGCAGACTTTTACCAACACATCAAACATGTGCATGTGTCACAAGCAGTAGGCTAGTAGAATAAGTCCATTTTAGTTATTTGCTAATGCACGTGATATGTAATGCACTGGGATATTCCTCGTTTGGTCTCATTGTAAATATATCCTGCCAGTTTCGAAGAAAATCTCACTGATGCTAAGATGGTCAACGAAATGAACAAAGAGGACGAGGTCATTTGTACATTGTCGTCTCTTGATAAACTATTTGGCGTCCTGTCCAGCAGCAAAGTTGGTAAGCAAAACCAGTTTGATATCTACTGTTTGACGAATTGTCACATGTTTAATGGCGATGCATTTTTTCATGAAATCCCCACTTATATAAACTTCCTGATATTCTGACAGATTTCTTTACAAATGTTCTGCGGCGCGGTGAGTATAAAACATTCATATCTGGCTGAATATGAGAATCATATATCGATCACCAATTCCACCACGTTCTATACCTGTTGGAACCTTTAGTTTGGGTAATAACCTGTCAAAATGCGTGTACTGATTGAATACAGCTGCACGTACGCCGAATGTGATCTCAGAACCATGCAGTCAATTGGTAAAACGTTTACATACCTGACTGTGATGAGGGTTAAAGCTTCTGTATCATTGCCATTCCATCAAATATAGCGCAGTCAAACTTTCTGCAAAATGAACAAACTTAGCTTTCAAGCAATTTCTCAAGTTTGCTAAAAAAAGTCTGATTTTGTGGTGTCAAGAATTTTACCATCATCAATGGACCAGGAGAGGAGGGGGTTGTTTCCAAGGACATAACACGTTTATGGAAGCCTTTCTAGCAAGAAGGCTAATTGTGTCTTCACCAATTCGAAACGCACAGCTACCCAGAAGTGCAAAACTACCATCAACACACACACACACCCACTTGTAAAAAGCAAGAAGGCATATACGAAAACAGGTACCCAAACATAACAACAAGCACACACACAAAAGAAAATCAGGAATTTTGTAGCGAGAACGTAGTCTATAAGTACCATTTTTCCACGTAGTCGATACTTTAGTGTGAACTTCAGGAGGAGGAGGTTGCTAAGGGGATTTTCTATAAAGGACATAAGCAATTTGGTAGCGTTTTAGTGCCGGAATAAGCCTTTCTAGCAAGGAGGCGTTGAAACACAAAATGTGTATTTTTTTATATTATAGAAATTAATAAAAGTTAGCAAAAAAAGTACAAAACTACCATCAGTAATGTCAGGTTTCTGGACAGTACGAGCAACTCTCGCTTGTAATCAACAAGATAAGGCATATGTCGGAAACAGGTACCCATTAACATAACTACTAATGGCTAGCGTCAGTACAAGAATAAGAATAAACTGGAAAGCCTTCTGAGACGCAAAAGTGTATTGTACCTACGTACATGTAAAGATATTTTTTTTAGTATTCTATTTATAGACGTACAGGAACTGTCAACGCAGCTGAATTTCGAGTTGAAAAATTAATAGAGATGTTATCAACTATAGCTGTATTATTAAAAATGAGCCCTTTCGCGGAGTCAATTATGACCACACATGCATGCTTTAAACACTTTTAAATTACTAAGCAACGTCAATTTTTGTGTACACATGCGTACACATGTGTACACAACGTCAAATATGATGACGTCATAAAACTGTTTGAAAATGTTATAAAAGGACTCTTCATATTAAATATTTGCATTTTTACAAATTCCATAGAAATAATGTTACAGCTAGGTTATATAAACAGCGTTATATCACTGAAATAAGCTTATATCAAACAGTTTAATGACGTCATCATTTTTGACGTTGTGTACGCATGTGTACACAAAAATTGACGTTGCTTAGTAATTTATATTTTATTTGCCCTGATGATCTTATAGTGAAACCGGTTGGCAAAAAAATACCGTGAAAACCTATATAATGTCGTTTATTTTTCTTATATATATATGAAAAATTCAAAAACATGTGCCGGAAAAAAGTTAAATATATTAAAAGATAAAAACACAGTCCATGAGATGATTAAATTATTATTTGCCAACCGGTTTCGCTTTCATGCTCATCAGGGCAAATATGGCGTCAAAATATGTGTAATTGCTTAGAAACGTACACAACGTACGTCAATATTGATGACGTCAGTTATATTTTTTAGTTAATTGACGTCCTATTTTTAGACTAAAAAATATAACTGACGTCATCAATATTGACGTACGTTGTGTACGTTTCTAAGCAATTACACAGATTTTGACGCGATATTTGCCCTGATGAGCATGAAAGCGAAACCGGTTGGCAAATAATAATTTAATTATCTCATGGACTGTGTTTTTATCTTTTAATATATTTAACTTTTTTCCGGCACATGTTTTTGAACTTTTTACTATATATATAATATATATATATATATAGAAAAATATAAATATATATATATATATATTTTCAAATAATTTCTGAAAAATACAAATATTACCTGGGCATGTATGGAAGGAAAATAAGAGAAGACTTGTACACAATGGAAAACAAAATATCTCTCTATATGCTTTACAGTTGCAAGTTTGGAGTGTCAGGAAAAATTTTATATAGGCCTCAAACCCGGAGACAAACTTACGAAACAGGCAATTTTGAACCAGGGTCACGCACGAACAGCCTGATAAGAGACCCGTCAACCAGACAATTACCATTAAGTGAACATTTAGATACATGCGCCGGGGGTTGAAAAGACGACCTGCAAGAAATTTAATACTTTATCCATTTTATAAATTTCATGCAAGTAATAACGTTTCAGCTAGGCATATCTAGAGAGCAGATATCGTTTGATAAAAATGTTTGACGGACAGACAAAAAATGAATAGACGTTAATTGACGGGTCTCTATTTTTAGACTGAAAAGTATAACTGCCACCGTCATCAATATTGACCGTACGTTGTGTACGTTCTCTAAAAAAGTTTACGCGATAATTGTTGTACGCCATATTTGCCCTGATGAGCAGTGAAAATTAAACCAGGCTGGCCTCCCAAATAATGAATTTAATTAGGTCT
Source organism: Saxidomus purpurata (assembly GCA_022818135.1). NCBI lineage: Eukaryota > Metazoa > Mollusca > Bivalvia > Venerida > Veneridae > Saxidomus > Saxidomus purpurata. The sequence goes on along the minus strand of JAFMSR010000003.1, from coordinate 42,467,940 downwards.
CATGGACTGTGTCTTTATGTGTTCATATATAGATATATAATCTATATAATCCTTCCATGCATACATAGTAACAGGCATTTAGTAACCCCTTGACAGAACCAATAAGGCTGACCTTAGGAGGGACTTGTTTGGAACGAAATAAGGAGAACAGCCAAGCTATTATAAAATGCTACACAGCATAATAAAGTATCTCTGACACTAAGCCTATACAGTTCTTTACAGGATTTAGTTTCACTACATATTTCTAAGTGTACCACCTATTTACCGCTGTGGCATGCACGCGACACGCACGTCTTAAAGTGCTAGACATCGGGCTAATTATTGAACCCTCAGGGTCACAGCATGATACAGTCCTGATACAGTGTCCACCCGACAGTACCATACAGGAACCATACCTTCGAACTCTATACTTACCTTCTGGACGTGGGCTTTTAGGACAAGACGATTTTGATGGAACATTTGTGCCAAGTTATTTTAAAACCTTCAATGCTGAAAGTTACAGGCCCCGGAAACGAATGTGTGCTTCTATGCTTAAGGAGAATCCATGACCTTCAACAAGTTTCATCAACATTGCGGCAAGTGTTTCACAGGAGATGTCGTCTTGATGTGCTAGAAATGGTGGACGGACAGATCAGACAGAAGACGTACCACGGACGACGGACGGTGGGTGATTCTATGGAAATATCCATTACCTTAACCTAAGTATGACCTTGACCTTTGGGCCAGGGACGTGGCTTGCACCGACACGTTTTATTTATGCACCGTATGCTAAGTGACTAAGTCCTTCATGAATAAATAGTTTAACGCGATGAATTTGTAAGTGGGACCAAGGATACACCTATATAGAATTTAAGAGAAGTGATATTGAATTAAAAAAACGATCCACATTTTTTCTGAATGACTTCGCAATACTATAGAGAAACTGTCCCAACAGGTGCGAGCACTTAATAAAAGAACTTGTTTATACAAACACCGTTGAAAGAATTTAGAAATAGGCAAGAACTTAGGAGAGTTATAAGAAATATAAGATTTCAGTAGATATAAAGATATACAGTAAACTCCGGATATGACGAATCTGGGTAATTATAACGAAAATCCGGATATAAGGAACAAATTTTCTCTGCCCGAGTTGTTTTCTTTATTTATTTAATATGAAAATGTTGTATGGAAATAACAAACTGCGGATATAAGGAACAAATTTAAGTGGTCCCAAGGAGTTCGTTATAAACGGAGTTTACTGTATGGAAATTAGACATACTATTATACACGCCCCCAATTCAAAACTTAATTTTGAACCCCATTTATTTATTTTTGCATGACTGCTTTTCACCTTAAATTGATAACATTGATTAAATATCATGTAGGTTACCATGTTTTAACTTAGCAGTACTAGCTGCATGGATATCTAATTACAGCACTATGACATCACAATTTTAAAATAGCCACCTCCATTCTCCATTATGAAATGTTCAATCTTTAATATCTGCACCTTTAATTCTCCGATATCAGAAATTCTTTTTAACAGTTGTGTTCCTAAACAAGTTGTTTAATTTAAAGTCAACTTAATTTCTGAATTTCATTTCTATTTCTATAACTACGACTTTCGATCGAAAGGAATATGCTTACTGGGATACGGAATTTGTAAAATGTTAAATTAACCACTGTGTATACAATTGTTGTATTGAAAAAAACATGTCTAAATCTTGCGGGAAACACATGCACTCAATTTCGATCTGGAGATGACAGACCTAGCATTTATTAAAACATCAGTAATCCGAAAGGCCAAGGGCGCATTTACAACAAAAAATCAGCCAATGATTTTGATCTTAAATGGCATAGTTGTTATGGGCTATTTATGAACCTGTGTCAAATTCAAAGACATTCATCATATTTGTTGAAATATTTTAGATTTATCGTTTTTTTTTATCGCTACTGGTCTTTCACTAGCAGCGGTTACGTCCCTTTCACAAAAGAAAGAGGAACTCACAAAAAACAGCTGTTAGAAGTTTGATCTAGAAAGCGCTCAATACCGAAACAAGTAGTTTTATGAGTGCATTAGTTTTGTAAAATTGATGAAATAATCGTATTGAAAAATCACATTAAGGGCAGTGGTTAGTTAACACTTCCAATTTCAACGTATCACATTTTCAAACTGACAAAACAAACAGTTATCGCATATTGTTGTCTAAACACAACGCAATGTACGGTACTATAGTTTATCGATTTTGTTTTAATTCGATATGGAAAACAAATTCTAACTATAAAACAAACCTATTGTAATAAGAGCAAAAGCAAGAATGATTGTCCACACTCAGCTGGATTTCCGATTAAGATACCTTTACTACACCTGGGTGATATTTGTTTACCGTATGATAAAATAAACCAGCCTTGTTGCAAGTAAAATGAACAAGAGGGCCATGATGGCCCTTTATCGCTCACCCGAGTACAACTGCTTTTAACAAAGTTGCTAGAAATCATCAAAACAACCTTTCTGACAAATCTCCAGGATATTTGGGCTGAAAATGTTACCTGTAGAGTGTTAACAAGGTTTTTCCATATTTGGGCTGTGTGACCTAGTTTTTGACCCAAGATGACCTATATTTGAACTTGAGCTAGAAATCATCGAAACAACCATTTTCCAGGATATTTGGGCTGAAAATGTAACCTCTAGAGTATTAACAAGGTTTTTCCATATTTGGGCTCTGTGACCTAGTTTTTGACCCCAGATGACCCATATTGAAACTTGAGCTAGAAATCATCAAAACAACCTTTCTGACAAATTTCCAGGATATTTGGGCTGAAAATGGTACCTCTAGAGTGTTAACAAGGTTTTTCCACATTTGGGCTCTGTGACCTAGTTTTTGACCCAAGATGACCCATATTGAGACTTGAGCTAGAAATCATCGAAACAACCTTTCTGACAAATTTCCAGAATATTTGGGCTGAAAATGGTACCTCTAGAGTGTTAACAAGGTTTTTCTACATTTGGGCTCTGTGACCTAGTTTTTGACCCCAGATGACCCATATTCGAACTTGAGCTAGAAATCATCAAAACAACCTTTCTGACAAATATCAAGGATATTTTGGCTGAAAATGTAACATCTAGAGTGTTAACAAGGTTTTTCCATATTTGGGCTCTGTGACCTAGTTTTTGACCCAAGATGACCCATATTCGAACTTGGGCTAGAAATCATCGAAACAACCTTTCTGACATATTTCCAGGATATTTGGGCTGAAAATGTTACCTCTAGAGTGTTAACAAGGTTTTTCCATATTTGGGCTGTGTGACCTAGTTTTTGACCCCAGGTGACCCATATTAAAACTTGAGCTAGAAATCAACCAAACAACCTTTCTGACAAATTGCCAGGATATTTGGACTGAAACAGTAGCCTCTAGAGTGTTAACAAGATTTTTCTATTTTTGGGTCATGTGACCTAGTTTTTCATCCGAGATGACCCATATTCGAACTCGTCCGAGTAATTACTGGGACAAACATCCTGACCAAGTTTCGTGACAATTGAGGCAAAATGTGACCACTAGAGTGTTAACGAACTAAATGTGGACGGACGACGGACGACGGACAATCATCGATCCTAATAGCTCACCCTGAGCCAGCTCAGGTGAGCTAAAAAGTCCAGGTACTATGTGTAGAAACTGCACAGATCTGAGAGTAAGATATATTGTTTTGTTTCAAACTGTTTAAGTGCGACTGTTTCTTGCAACTATTACCTCTTAATCAGGTAAGCCGATAACTCACTATATTGTATTTGCAGATATAAGTACATGATTTGAAAATTGTAATATACTGATTTTATACGTTAAAGATAAATGAAGTTTATACACTGATTCTGTTTTACAGTGGAAATCGATTATGTGTATTTCATGCCTCATTCGTACCAGAAAAAGTCTTCCAAATTATCCGTAGAATGCAGCCGCTTCACTACAGTTTTTTCTCATGTTTACTGTTCACATTTTAACTATCAGTGTAACGAGGATTCTCAGTCTCATTTTCAAAAGAAACCAAAGGTGTAGGGTTGCTGCCTGGTAAAAATGACTCCAACAACTCAAACCCATATATTAAAGTTAATATACATCAATAAGGCTTTATAAGCATAAAACACTTATTGCGTTATACTGTTTTTCTAAGTTCCCACTAGTGTCTTGTGAATAAGGAGACACGTTAATGTTATTCCTATCATCCGGAAGAAAGATGTTTTTAAATAAACAAATGCCATATTATGCATCTTACTAGGTCCAAAAAAAACCACAGAATACTGCATACACTTTGCGCAATCAGCCTCCATCTGTTGTTAGCCAGGCAACATATCTTGTAGAAGTATAATCAAATTTATCTTGGTCTTCACACGTAAACAAAATTTCTAGCAAAGCTAGTAAGAGTTTAGGCTTCTTGAAACGAAATATCCATTCATCAAAATGATGTACTTAGACTGCTGCTTATAACAACATTGTTAGACCAACTCTAGAGTACTGTTCTAGTGTATCAACCAAAGGACATAGATAAATTAGAGCACATTCAAAGGCAGACTGCAAGATTTATTACAAATACATACAGTAAGATCCCGGGCGCAATGACTAATAGTTTTAATGACTTGAATTGGATTTCTTTGCAAACTAGAAAACAATAAAGAAGGCTATCATTTTTTAATAAGATGGTTTATAATTATGTTGAGGTTGATTCTAAACTATATCTCACACCTTACAATAGACAGTAACGTCATTACCACCATTTGACATTCCATATACCATCCACTTCAATGGATTATTACAAATATTCATTTTCCCTCGAACTGTTGTCTAATGGAGTGCATTACCATCTCATGTAGCCAGTGTTGAATCAATTTCTGGATGGTGCAATGACGTACAAACCATAAATGAACACTTGCTTTTATCCAGTTTTTAACCCTACTAATACATAATGTATCTTCCTTTCTGCACAACATGTTATATATTTAAATATTTGCAGGAAAGAGATATCAAGGTGTTAGGTTTTGCACCATTTTTTCTCACACACTGTGAGGAAATACCGGGTGGATTAAGTAGCTCGGGAAACCTGACAGTTCTTTCTCTTTTTTACCCCACGCATGGCCATAATGTTTCAGTATTGAACGTTAGCCATTAACGTAGAATAAGAAGAATATCTTCTAGAAGAATATCTTCTTGTTTCAATGTATCATAGTATGCCATTCTTGAAGTCTTTCTATACGATTCTAAAGCCATTTTAGATTAAAGAAATTCTAAATAATTTGTCATTATCCTCCTTATGAAATATTGAAAAGTAAGTAAAAAATCATAAACAATAACACTATTAAAATACCAACCCATTTTCCTGAACTTCAATTCATTTTCATATTGATCAAAACAGCATAGTTCCACACCAGACATTGTATGACAGGCGTATTGAATAAAATACAAGCCAAGTTTAAAGCTGCTCGCTCTCAGTTGACTATATGTTCTAAAATATATTTTCATACAGATTGAATAACTTTTGTTTTACCAAAGTCTGAGAGCGATCAGCTTTAAGTCATAACAGGGAGAACATTTACTGTAGGAATAGGGGGAACATTGTTATTCAAAGCCATTCTTTATATTTTCGTGTTGTGTTATTCTTATTTATGTTGTTTTTCATAAAAAGGTTGAGGTCGGCCGTACAATGTTAAGATCGGTCTGAAGACCGGAAACATACTAGTGTTTTTGCTTAAAGGGACATACCTTATAAATGATGCCAAACTACATTAAAGGGACATACCCTTTAACTAATGCCAAATGAAAGAACATCAATAACATAAAAAGCGAACCTTAGGAAGTATTATAATTTAACCTAAATGTTTCAGCAATGCATTCCCAGTCATTATCGATAAATTCAGCGGTTTAAAATATTCTGCAGTACCGTAAACCATTCAATAATATATGTAAAGTTGTTGTACAATTAATAGGTGGATGCGATTTATTACAGAAAGCCTCTATATTGATTGTGGTAAAATTAGGCACTTTTTGTCATAGGTTCTTCATTAAAATTGTATTTATTTATCATTTTACGTTAATTGAACACATAATCTATGTTTCGAGATTATAACCTGCTAGATGTAGGGAGTGTCCCTTTAAAGAAAACATCTACAAAATAAAATACAACAACATAGCTATAGCAACTACTATCAACACATAAAATTTCCCGAAACTTGTACTGTCTTGCCTCTCACACGGTCTTGTTTGCAATGGCTGATAAATTCTCTTCCACTGTGTTAGGATGGCCTCACGTGCTCCTTCCCAAGCTCCTGGACCCATCAAGCGGTATTGGTATGGTGTGCATGGGCCAAAGTAGCATTCCTTGGCGAGTCTTGGATCGGTAAGCCACAGCTTCACTGCGAATAAACAAATATCGCTGCAACAGCAATTTCAGCCAAAATTTGAATATAGTTTTATGAATTTAGTAACTTGCATTCATACGCATTGAACAGAACTAAGTGTTTTGTAACTTCGTATTTAGTATTTCAATTGTTCTTACCAATTTTTCGCAAGGAAATAGTTTTGAAAGTAATATGCTTGCGGGTAATGAGTGTTTTTAGTCGATTAATGCTAACATTCATAATCAATTCACACCAGGTTAACTTAGAAGTTGATCATATACACTTTATAAGAAATATTGTCAAATGAATCAATGTGTTTCTTTTCATTTTCGATATATTCTACATCTGTTTGATTCAAAGCATCTAGATAAACCTGTAATAAATAGAAAAACATTACATTATTCTTTCCTGTGGATAAGTGAAAGCTTAGCAAACGTACTTAAGTTTGGTTTACAACCGACAATCTCTGCTAACTCATCCATAAACGGTACAAAATCCACTTGAATAGTGTGACGTGTTGATTTGCTGTATTTCAAAGTCATGGCGGCTTCTTTCTGATGGATATCTTTCCACATCTTTCCACTTGACGGCAAATCTATTAATCCCTGCAAACATTTTTAACAAAATCAAAATCACAGTGCATTTAAGGCAGTCGGGGCAGAATATATAATCAAGTGTCTTAATCACTTTGCCTGATTAAGTTTTTCTGGTGTTTATAACATGTTTAAAGATTTGTAACCAGTACAATGTTTCTAAGTTTGGTTTTAATCATATATACTCTACACATGTTTTGATGCTAAATATTGCAACACCACAAGCAGTATAATTTATAAAACTCATTATGTTGCACAATCACAAACTTAAAATGCAAAACGACATTTAAAACTCCGATGATAACTAGAGTTACTAGACTTATCACTAAATGTGATTAATACCCCCGAAAGACTGCTTCATAAGGAAGTTCGTAGTGACAAAATACCTTGTAAAAAAACTAAAAGAGATATTGTTCTTGGCAATAACTCTGTAATGAGTCAAGATAGAGTTATGGTTCTTATACACTGCACTCCTCTCATTGTGTTTGACCATTGTATGAAGTTGTATTGAATTCCAACCGAAGTTTTCGAATTATGCTCCGGACAAGTAAAAGTAACAAAGGGCAATAACTCTGTAATGAGTCAAGATAGAGTTGTTATTCTTTTGCACTGCACTTCCTCTCATTGTGCTTGACCGTTGTATTGAATTCCAACCAGTAGTTTTAGAATAATGCTACGGACAAGGAAAAGTAACCAAGGGCAATAACTCTGTAATTACTCAAGAAAGAGTTATGGTTCCTGTACACTGCAGTTCCTCTCATTGTGCTAGACCATTGCATGAAGTTGTATTGAATTCCAATCATTAGTTTTCAAGTAATGCTCCGGACAAGGAAAAGTAACAAAGGGCAATAACTCTGTAATTAGTCAAGAAAGAGTTATGGTTCCTGTGCACTGCACTTTCTCTCAATGTACTTGACCATTGTATGAAGTTGTATTGAATTCCAACCAGTAGTTTTGCAAGTTATCAAGTAACAAAGGGCAATCACTCTGTAATGAGTCAAGAAAGAGTTATGGTTCTTGTGCACTGCACTTCCTCTCAATGTACTTGACCATTGTATGAAGTTGTATTGAATTTCAACCAGTAGTTTTCAAGTTTATGGTTCTTGTGCACTGCACTTCCTCTCAATGTACTTGACCATTGTATGAAGTTGTATTGAATTTCAACCAGTAGTTTTCAAGTTATGCTCCGGACAAAATTACTTTTCCTTGTCCGGAGCATAACTCTGTAATGAGTCAAGAAAGAGTTATGGTTCTTGTACACTGCACTTCCTCTCATTGTGCTAGACCATTGTATGAAGTTGTATTGAATTCAAACCAGTAGTTTTCAAGTTATGCTCCGGACAAGGAAAAGTAACAAAAGGCAATAACTCTGTAATGAGTCAAGATGGAGTTATGGTTCTTGTGCACTGCACTTCCTCTCTATGTGCTTGACCATTGTATGAAGTTGTATTGAATTCCAACTAGTAGTTTTCAAGTTATGCTCCGGACAAGGTAAATGCAACAGACCACCTGACCGATCGCCAGACCGACCAACCACCGGATGACGCCTATATACCCCCCCCAAAAAAAAAAAACTTCGTTTCGGGGGTATAAAAATATAAATATTATCATGCATTGTTTTGCAAAATAAACCCACTTTGAATACTCGAGTTGCAAGACGGCATTGCATTTCGCTAATAGGCACTATCGGACCAAAGGGCTGACAACATCCAATTATTGCCAAGGTATGGTTTTTCGAATCCGGTAGTAACATGTACTTGTACAGATTCACCTTGTTTTGTTTCACTTCCATTATACTCTTATCAAGAAAAGGAAAACCAAATATATATCCAGTGGCAAGAACTACAGCGTCCAAATTATCAACTACACTTCCATCTTCAAATACTGCTCCAGTTTCAGTGAACTCGGTTACATTAGCTTTTACGATGACACCACCGCAAATTATTCTGTGCGAAAGTTCGTCGTTAATTGTGGGCACTGCCTCGAAAACTTTATGTTTCGGCTTGAGGCAGTATTTCTCGTGGTCGAATCTTCTGCTTAGCTTCCGAGTTGTCAATGTAGACAATATGCCTGGAAAAGTCTGAAACAGGTATGCCTTTATTCGACGGTTTTCCACCAAGTCAAAGGGGCGTCCACCGTCGTCAACGCGATTGAATATCCAGGACCCTGAACGTGTACTCAGATATACCTGTAATCAAACTGTACATGCTAATTTGAGTATTATTTTTTTCAGCCTAGAGAACAATTCAGTTAAAAAATCAACAAAGCAAAACTACACACTCGTCTCATGTCATCTCATTATATACAGTTGATATTTTTACAATAAATAACATTGTTTAATAATTATTGTCTAGTTCAGACAGCTTTTAGCCTAGTACGTAAATGCTATAGCTACAGTTACATTTATAGAAATTGTTAAATACATCAATTTACATGAACTTTGATATACGTATTTCGATTGTGATTCCGGTACAAACGACAAAAGTGCAAATAAGACATTTAGTACTGAAATAATCAAACTTAATTTCTCGGTCTAAACTGCATTAAAAATGTTACAAATGGTATACATTTTTAGTAGACCTATGAGAAAAAAAGCTTGTTTACTAATCTTTATAAAATATTGGGAGATATAACATACCATTTTACTGAATGTAAAACAAATATAATTTTTGCCAGTAGCCTTAAATCCATTGATACAATTTTCTTTCTTTGTGTTTCCTACCATATTGTCATTCTTCTCATATAAAATAATATGAAGCACATTTCTGCACTTTTAGTTGCAATTAGTTAAAGGGAAATACTCTATAACCGATGACGACTAAATAACCTCCAAAACATAAATAATAAAATCTTTGACTGTGTATATAACTTAACCTAAAGGTTTCAGCTATGCATTCCCACTCATTATCGATAAAATCAGCGGTTTTAAATTTACCGCAGTACCGTAAACCATTGAATAATCTATGTAGAGTTGTTGTTGTACAATTAATCAGTGGATGTGATTTATTACAGAAAGCCTCTTTATTGCTTAATTGTGGTAAATTGAGGCATTTTTCGCATAGGTTCTTCTTTGAAATTATATTCATTTTTCATTTTCCGTTCATTGAACACATTATCTATGTTTCGAGAATTCAATGTAGCGAGTGCCTCTTTAAGGAACGATGTTTAGTACGTCAAAAGTGATGATATTTTAAACAAAAACGTCGAAATTAAGCTGTATACAAGGCTACAGTTACCTGTGACGATAGCCGACTCAGTTCTGTGGCTATATCACCGCCAGAGTTTCCGATACCAATAATCAAAACTCTTTTGTTCTCGTAACCATGGTAATCCTTGTAATCATATGTATGTGTTACCTTACCCTTGAATTTCTCTAACCCGGGAAAGTTGGGTACGTTCTTATCTAAAAAATGACCTGAGCACACGAGAACTCCATCAAAAATATACTTCTGTTCCTTGTTCTCTGAGGTGCGTACTGTAATTTCCCATCGTCCATCTGTCTGGAAAGTCTCAGTTTGTTTCACTGACAAAACCTGGAAGTATAACTCTGTTTGTAACTCAAATCTGTTTGTAGGTAGTTACCAGTCGTGGTAGAAGCACTATGTTTCTTTAAAACTAGAGTATATTAGTGATTCTCCTTAATTCCACGTATGGTATGTGATTCAACACCAAGTGTTTAGAAGTTTAGAAGAAAAGTTATCCGTCACATGGTATATGGCAAAGTAGAACAATACAACTAATGCGCAGATATAAGCAAAACACAGACTTATTAGGTAATTTTGTAAGCGGAAATATTTTGGGTTTCATTAATTATTTGCATGGGATGGACATGGAACAACGTGGCGGTTTCTAAAGCAATGATATAACTGAATAAATAATATGTTGGTATAACGCTCAGTCTGATACTTTTAAAAGCTGCAATCCTGTATTTGATTTTGTATGTTTTTAGCGTTCCACAAGGTATTTGTTAACATATGTTAAATATCTGCATGATATAGGTACAGTTGTAAAGATATCGAATTGGTCACTAGAAAATTCACTTTCAGGCTGTCCTTGACTGCGCTCATGTGTATACATACCTCGTTGTAAAACAGTTTTATTATTCTATCTGTTTATGGAATCTTTTGTCCCATTAAAACGAGTTTTCTTTAATTTTCTCCGAGTCCAAAAGCAACATCTTCCAAATGTATAAATAAAGAAATCTTATTGGTGTAAATGTCTTACCTCTGTGTTGAGCTTTATGTATTTCTGAAGTTTAAACGTGTCAGCATACATATGAATATACCGGTCGACACACTTGTTGTGCATGTAATTTGGGAATTCTCCTGGTATAGGGAAGTCACTGTAGCACATGGTCTCTTTGGATGTATTTATTACACAGTAGATTTCATCACACGTAGTTGTCTCTCCTCAGTTTCATCCGTATAATGCCATAGTCCTCCAATATATTTAGATCGCTCGAAACACACTGGCTCCAGTCCTTCGTCGAGACAGCACTTCATAGCTGTTAGTCCGCTCGAACCTGCACCGATTATGGCTACGCCTTTCATTTTTGTCTTTGTTAAACGCTTAGCTCCTTAAAGGGTACCGAAAGTCAGAAAACTCGACAGCGAAATTCAAACGAGCCTGTCATTTCATTTCATTTCCGAAAATGCGTTTGAATGTTGTCAACTGCGTTTTAATGATTTATTCAATTTTTCATTGAAATTGCGTGGATTCCATCTGGTTTAAGGACGCCGCCATTGATAGCTTTAAAGCCTTATTGCGCCTGCGCCAAGTAACCAGATGTGACGTAACACTGCGCTGTCTAAATTACGGAAGTACATCGATGTCTTTCACGCACCTGCTAACTGGATGTCGGCCGATTTGAGGCAAACCATTTCATATAATACATTGTACATGTTTACTTATTACAATGCCTTAGCGATGTTTATGTCAGGTTTTCTTTAAAAAAATATCTTGAAAATGATTGTTTAATGACGTTCGGTGAAATGTCATGCATGACTAGACAGAATGCATTTTACATTCGGCCTTTGTGAAATGATCTATATATTTTAATCATTTTCTTTAAGTTTCTAATATTACGATTAAGAATTTAATGTTTCACACTTATGCCATCTTGAGATAGATTTTCCCAAGTGCACAACTTTTCTCGTATAACTAAATCATGCCGAAACACATCATTTTACGAGAATGTTAGGTTGAAAGTACTGTAACGCAACGTATTTTATTACAGGACCATATGCTATTATTTAAGACACAGATTTGTTTTTTTAGATCTAGATTCTAGTCTATATAAAGTGCTGGCATTTTCAAAAAATCATGTTGTTACAGTAAATGCGAAAAAGATAGTATAGAAGATACTTACATGTTGCGGAACACTGAAAGCTGAGATCTTCGTTAAATTCCTTAAAATTAAATTTTCGCTTTCAATAAAATTAAAACGCAAACAATATCTCATTTTGACAACGTTGCCATGGAAAATAATTAGCGTGGTTCTAACCATTGAAGGAACTTGATTGGATATAGCCCAAGGGCATATTTCACAACAAAAGATGCGATATGGTTTGTTGTTAATTGGCGATCCCCTGTCAACAATCTTACTGGTCACACATTATTGCATATTGCACACTGGTCAATTGCATTTGATAATTACACAACAAAATGCAGAGTGCCAAATTTGAATTATGCAACATTTTTGGATTTGCACGATCGAGGTAATTTACATATGAATATATCACTGTGATTAAAACTAACCATATATTTAATGAATGATAGGCCGATATAAAGTTTATACATAAACATTATTTGTCACTAACCTTCGAGTAACATTATAATGTATGATCAAGTTTGCATAAAAATATTATTTAGTCATCTAACATAAATATACCTTAGTAAAAAACATACGAAATGAAAGTTTCCAGCACCCCTACAAATGTTGGTAAAAAAAGAAAATATATCATTTTTGCTGTTGATGACAAAAATTTTGTACTCTGATGAAACGTTTTTTCTATGCAAAGGCCTGCTTTTAACTTGTTTTTAACCATTCTCTTTCTTGTTTTACTTTTCCTTACTTTTACTCTTTTTAACATTCTTGCTAGTAGACGCGCAGTAGGGGTTTGACTGAATGGAAGATGGTAGGTAGGTAGGTAGGTAGGTAGGTAGGTATAGGTAGGTAGGTAGGTAGGTAGGTAGGTATAGGTAGGTAGGTAGGTAGGGTAGGTAGGTAGGTAGGTAGGTAGGGGCACTTTTAGTACGTACAGAAAACACAAGATATAACCACATGTAAATTTATTGCATTACATGTATCAAAATTTACTCGGTAAAACTTGAAAAAGAGAACAATCAATAACAATATGAAGCGATAACAAATAAATGATTTTAACACGATCATTTTTATTTTCTCCCCATGTTACAAAGAGGGATCTGGGGTCTATTTAGATTGCATAATTATCTCTAGAGAATGCAGTTCTTTCTCCATGTACTCGGGCTCAAAATTATACGGTACAAGTCCGTGATCATCAATTATAAAATATGTGTTTTACTTGCAAATGCTGCACAAATACTTTTGACGTAAATTGAAATTAATCTTCGCACTTTGTCTATGTATTTGTTTATAAGTAACGGGTGAGAATTGCGCTGCAATTATCGGTCCCTAAAAAAATATACTTATGTAGAATCGAAAGGAATTTGTCGTGAAAACTGTGAAAGGCCATCAATGGTAAAGAAGCTCGTAATAGACAATTACAGTTTTTTTTGTTATGGATCAAAGAAAAATTTCAATTATATACTATCAGCAAGCAAAAAAAAAGGTAGCGGTCGCTGGTCTCGGAAACTGATCAGCGCAGTGTGACGTCACACATAGTGGGTCACGTGACTCTATAAAGCAAATATGGCGATTTACATTGAGCGAGCGACCGGCTAAAATTGACGTTTTAAATCAAGTATATCAAAATTAATATCGCATTAATTTTAATTGCAAATAAGCGATTCTGTATTAAATTGTACGGGCTACAACATAGGAATAAATTTTTTTTTGACTTTCGGTTCCCTTTAATCTTTGTTCACTAAAAATATGTAACGTTTATTAAGTTAGCGTTATTTAAATGTTTAACATACAGCTAGAAACGTCCCTGCATACATGTAATATCGGTAGCCGTTATTACAATGAACTGTTTAACAGATACATTGATGAGGGTTCATTCTTACAAATTATTTAAAACATTAAAAAGGGAGTCACAATCCAGTATGCCATTGATTAACTGCAGGTTACATAGGGGTGTCGTAATTACTTTGCAATAGCTTTTCCACAAAGAAACAATATTTAAAATCGCAAATCGCACAACAATATATTAAAATATACTAGAAAGTTTCCACTTAACGGAGGTCGTGGGTTTAAAATAAACTAACATTTGCCATTCCCGTGGATTCTGTTTTGTTTTTAAATAAATTGTCATTGTCATTTTCATATTGTCAAAATCTATATTATATTAATTTATGTAACTTTTTTTATAGTTTAAATCCACGACCTTCGTCAAGTGAAAACTTTCTAGTATATCCTTAACTTGCACAAAACTGTAACACTTCACACTCCCTACATCTAGAAGATTACATTATCGAAACAAAACTAATGTGTTCAATGAACGTAAAGTGATAAATGACTACAATTTCAAAGAAGAACCTATGGCATTAAATGCCTCATTTTACCACAATTAATCAATATAGAGGCCTTCTTTAATAAATCGCATCCACCCATTTATTGTACAACAACAACTCTACATAGAATATTGAATGGCTCACGGAACTGCAGTATATTCTAAACCGCTGATTTTATCAATAATGACTTTAATGCATAGCTGAAACTTTTAGGTTAACTTACAATACTTCCAAAGATTCTATAATTTATGTTTTGGAGGCTATTTAGTTTGACATCAGTTATAGGGTATGCCCCTTTTATTTTACCAATCGCTAGTTCTTTAACTGATTAAATAAGTTATGTCTATTCATATATTATTTTGCATGTGTGTGTGTAGTGCACGGGTGTGCGTGAGTGAGCGAGTGTGCATACGAGCGTGCGTTGCGCGTGTGTGTGTGCGAGTGTAGGCGCGAGCAAGCGTGTGTGTGTGCGTGTGCGCGCGCGCGCGCGTGTGTGTGTGTGTGTGTGCATTTGCGTTCTATTCCAGGTCGATTTATTTACACTTTCGTTTTCATATGTATCAAATCTACATTGAATGTAGTTTCAGGAACCAGATAATTGAATTGCCATAATAGGGCCAGTTGGCCAAAATCAAAGATGGCGGCCAAAATTATAGAAAATCGCTATACAGTTTGTATATATTTCAATACCTGTCACAAATACACATTCAGAAACATCCCAGTTTAACTATAGTTCACTGCTTTCATGTAATACACCACACTTTATAAAGATAAGTACATATTTGCCATAGATTTACTACTTAGATGAAAGTACACGGGTAAAATGTAGCAAAAATCGTAATTTTTTTCGTCAAGATCGTTTTCAATTCGATACACTTTTAACATGATCAAAAATAATAGACAATTGTAATCCTGCTATTCAAAAGACACTATATTGTATTGAAATAAGCAAGAGATGTTTAAAAATGATAATCATATTAGCGTCAAATTAGTGATTTTCCATTCAAACCAAAAACGCGCATACAGTCAGTGTAATCATTACATTTAATTTTCAAAAGTTATTTGCCTTTATTAGGTAGTCATAGGTATAAAGTATGAAGAAAAAAGTATATGTAAGCACAAAACTTAAAATAAGCCGTGTTGCAAGTGTAGATAAGATAACGATAGGAAATTATATATGAATCTCATTTAGTTGGATATTTACAAAACCGCTTTTTTGTATAAAAATGCAATTAAAAAAATTAAAATGAAATAATGAAATCATCAGACATTCAGTACTATATTTGCAATTAATGGCATAATAGATTCCATTGGATATGAATTCGCCCCTTGAGAACGCCAAGACAAGCTTCTGCGGGCAATTAATTCAATTTCACAAAGCTCTGTAGAGATCTAAGAATATGAAAATGACCCAAATGGTAATTAAGACTTATTCTCAAAAGCACTTTCAAAACAGGTATTTCAAACCGTTTTAAAGGAAGTATCACAACCGGATATGACAAATTTCAGATATTTGTGCAGAAATCCACTGTTTTCAACGTATTTGCATTTATTGAACATAAGGTTCATTTTTTTAATGCCAAAAATAATTTTATTCATGCTGACCCGTTCATGTTCATGTTTTTTAAGTTAAACATCATGTCTAGTCATGCGAGACAGAACACTTACAAAAATACTCAAGGATACACATATATTCCCAAGATTGCAGTTGTTGGAAAATTGGAATACAGCTAACTCTTTGATCACAAATCAGATAGCTATTCATATATCGATCCTTACGTGCATTAAAAGGACTTACGGAATTATGATTACCAAATGGTACCGCAAGCTGTGGCATTGACAATTGTGCATATATATTGATTATGCAGTCTCTCCATTTATTTCATAAGCATTTAGATAAAAAATGCTATAATTTACATCTGTGCATCTCACGAACAATGACAAATCAACATAAAATGTTCAAACTCATTTATATCCTTTCGAAATCGGTCGGAGCGGAATAGAGTATTTCTATAAAATCGTAAGAGGACATAATATAATAAAGTACTTCCCAAACACCATCAAGCAGTGGAGACAACAACTGCCAGACTTACACACAGGAGGATGAATCATCCAATTTTTATTTAAAATGACAGCCTAAATATTTTGTGATTTCGTCGTTCAAAGTCACCATCATGATTTGAAGAAAGACAATAATCATTGATTTATACTCCCATGAACACTGTCATAGTTTTAACCAAAATAATAATTAATCTGTAGAAGAGATTTACTTCCGTTGAATATAGAGAAAATCTGTAAGAAAAGAGGGCCAAGATGGCCCTATATCGCTCACCTTGGTACAAGTCCACTTGCCTGGTGGAAGATCACTAGATAATGTTATATACAATAGGTTTTCCTATATACGTCTTTGTAAAACAAGTGACCCCCTCCCGCCCCCCCCGTGCGGGGTCAATTTTGACCTGGGGGTCATAAATTGAACAATCTTGGTAGAGGTCCACTAGCCAATGCTACATGCCAAATATCTAAGCTCTAGGCCTTGTGGTTTCAGAGAAGATTTTTAAAGTTTTTCCTATATAAAGTCTATGCAAAACTAAGTGACCACCCGCGCGGGGTCAGTTTAGACAATCTTGGTAGAGGACCACTAGACAATGCCTTGTTTTAAAGTTTTTCCTATTTGCTGCCATAGTAACCAGAGTTCTACATGGAATGGAATTCTTTGAACATTTTGGTAGAGCTTCATGCAAGGTGCATAGTTTTATCAACATTGGCCTAGTGGTTTCAGAGGAGATGTCATTTGAATCAAAATGTTGACGGACGACGGACAATCATGAATTAGAAAAGCTTACCCTGGCGTAGCCAGGTCAGCTAAAAAACTCTTGTTATGCTATCCATTGTAGCATTGTAAGGTAGCACTCCATACTTATTTTAGCCCTCGGCTTTGTTCGAGCGACACCAACAAAGTAGGCCTATCACATATGAACAACCTGTGAACCTGAAAATAGAAAAAGTGTTTCACTGTGAACACATTGCCAGTGTGAACGTATTAATACAATTCGGTAGTCTGAACTGCCTTTCTTTCTCCTATTTATACCGTCGGAGGCCAGAATTCACTGCAGTCTGAGACCATTCTAGCCCTATTTTCCGAACCTGTACAAAATTACCTGCAAATATTTCACACTAGGTGACACTGTTTCTGGCTTGCAGACTATCTAGGTAAGTAAACAAACACATTGAACAAGGTGCTTAAGCACGAAAATATTTTGCTAGCAGTAAAAGTATCTACCCCCCCCTGTAAAAATCTTGATTTTCTAAGCTATAGAGCTGATTTTCACTTGTTTACAAAATGTCACCATCTGCGCATGTCATCTCTGCACTGGTTTTCCAGACCCATGTTTTCGAATTTGCAAACATGCAACCTTAAACTCAAACAACAAAATCTGGCACTTAAATTTGATTTAAAGTTCACAGGGCTGTTTAATTTCCTTATATCTCTAAACTTTATAGAATAACCCCTGACCAATTCGAATTTGTGGCTAAAATGTGTGGAGTGCCACTTAAACTCACACTTCCCCAGGGTCAATGTAAGATGAAATTGCTATGTTCTGACATTTCCAACGCAGTACCTAAAATGAAGCAAAGTGTGACAAAAACTGAGGACGTACTCATCACTTCTCTTGAAGTTAGAACACCAAGAACCTAATGTTAAGGGCACGACGAAACAAGCAACGGACAAAACTATACGTGTCCTCCTTTTTTCCGTGCAGTGCAAGCATGATTTAAGAGTGAGGTTGGGTGAGGTTGGTAAGAGTGAGGTTGAGGTTGAGTGAGGTTGGTAAGAGTGAGGTTGGGTGCGCACCATAAACCGTTTCTCCCGGGTTTTTGCCACGACCGTTCCAAGGCGGTGCCCCCGTTCCTTTATGTTCGTTTTGTCCTCGTGTGTTTGCTTTGTATGCTGTGTGTGTTGGTGTGTTATGGGTGGTACAGATGTGTGTGGGGGGGGGGGGGGGGGGGGGGGGGGGGGGGGGGGGGGGGGGGGGGGGTTTGCGTGGGGGGGGGGGGGGGGGGGGGGGGGGGTGGGGGGGGGGGGGGGGGGGGGGGGGGGGGTGGGGGGTGGGTGGTGTTTTTGGGGGGGGGGGGGGGGGGGGGGGTTTTTTGGGGGGGGGGGGGGGTTTTTTTGGGGGGGGGGTTTTTTTGTTTTTGGGATTTCTTGTTTGATGGGTTTGTTATTTTGTTTTTAGTAAACAAAGCACCAGCCAGTCCTAAGCTGAAATAACCATTTTGTAATCAAACATGCCTCATGACATTTGGTAGCGTTTAAAAATGCTGGTTTTACACTCTAACTAAACTTTGCTATTGTTTTACGAATTGTCGCAGTTCTTCATTTGACGGAGTTTGTAGGTAACAACTTCATAGTAATAAGGATAATACCAGCGGATATACTGCAGTACCGTTAACCATTCAACAATCTATGTGGAGTTGTTGTTATACAATAAAAGGGGCGGATGCGATTTATTACATAACGCCTCCACATTGATTAATCGTGATAAAATGAAGCATTTTTCGCCATAGGCTCTTCTTTGAAATTGTATGTATTTATCATCTTACGTTCATTAACGGGGCACTCCCTATATCTAGTAGATTATATTTTAGGAACATAGATTATATGTTCAATGAACGTAATAGGATAAATACATTCAATTTTAAAAAAAGAACCTATGGCGAACAATGCCAATTAATCAATATAGAGGCTTTCTGTAATAAGTTGCATCCACCCATGTATTGTACAACAACAACTCTACATAGATTATTGAATGGTTTACGGTACTGCAGTATATTTTAAACCGCTGATTTTATCGATAATGGCTGGAAAAGCATAGCTGAAACTTTTAAGTTAAGCTATAATTCTTCCAAAGATTATATTATTTATGTTTTGGATGCTATTTAGTTTGGCATCAGTTAGAGGTTATGTCCCTTTAAACACAATCTATGTTTCTAAAATGTAATCGGTTAGATGTAGGGAGTGCCTCTTTAAATTATCTTGATCGTATGAACTATTTGCCAGTACCGTGAACAGATTCTTGCAGATTTCCATACCATCGACCGCTGCCTTACACTCACAAGCCGTTCATTTGACATACAAACACACTCTTTCTCACGCATTTCGAGACATTCACAGACCATATCACTTAAAGTAAATTGAACAGGTTATTGAACGATTATCTAGAACCAAATACGGTAGTGTAGTTCTAGGCGCGAAAGACACCCTTTCCAGATTATTAGTTGGTAGGTACAACGCAAAATATTTAGATTAAACTATCATCAGTAGGTGGGAGTTTTCGGGGTTTTACACTATTTCTAATTAAAGCCAACTTTTCGAAATATTTGCAAATCCTAAGTATCACATTAAACACCTTCTTTTTCCCAATGCCAAAAATGAACTACATGTGTCACAACCGGAAAGGCAATAAACGGGCAGAAAATGTTCCTCTGCTCTAAAATGAGACTTTCTATTATATAATGTACAGGTATGAAACGTGTATAGTTGGCATAAACTCCGTTCTTCTGGTGTTAAAAAACAATCGCTGTACACCAAGACTGAAGTAATTGCGCAAGAGAAGAACCAGGACTTCAGTGTCCGGACTAACCACAACAATTTTTCTAGCTCCAAGTTTCCCACCTTATACATGCAATCTACAGATTTTAATAGCTGTACATTAAAGTGACATTATGCGCATCTTACTGCACATAGTGTATTTTTGGTAACAGTTTTATTAAAGCAAGTTTGGTTGCTGTGTATTTAAATGTGTTGAATTAATGATAATGCCGCATTAGTACTTGGTAATTTAGAAATAACAAGAAAATTATAACTTAACAGTTATATGAGACGATTACTGTATTACATTACAGTGTACAGAATAATGGCCACGGCTGTACTTCAACAGGCTGAGCAAATCTCCCGACTGGGGTATATACCCCAAATGAGCTAAAACAGCCCGATAACAATCGAAAAGTACAATTTTTTAAATAACGTTTTTTTTTCAAAGAAAAAGCGCAAGTTAAATTTTCACAGAATATTTATCTGATCTATACAGACCTGATAAAAACATAACTTTCTGGTTTTCCAGCTGGTAAAAAAAATAAAATTTCACCAACAAGATATTGACATGAAATTTGCCTTACAATAATTTAAATATACTCAGTACACTGAAAAAAAAATAACATGCGCTTTTTCCTAAACGATGTTAAAAAAATGTATTTTTCTGTTGTTCTTTCCTGCATATTCATTATTTAAAAATGACGTCATGTTACGTATACCACCGCTCTATCTCCCATAACTGACTCCCTGTTACTGCATGGAAAAGCAGACTAAAAATTATGTAGTCTGACAGGGATTTAATTTTTCGTAACTACCACCATTTTGGCTTTTTTGTACATGTCAACATGTTTGGTTCGGACTGAATTCCTTCATTGTCCTGCAGATTTTGTTTATAATTATGAGTGAAAACATTAAATTATATTCAAAGCTTTCAAATAAAACCTGAAAACCAAGCGAAATTGACCGATTAACGGAAAATCAACAGTTGTCAAACTTTTGACACTTGTTTTTGTACTGATAAATTACGGCTTTCGGATAATTTGCGGGTTTTCCCCGAGGTATAAAGGTCTTAATTAAATATTCAAATTAGACTGTTTTCCGGCAATTCCGTTTTTAATCATTTCTAAAGCGAAATAAATCGGTACCATTCTTGGGCTGATTTAGCGCATAATAAATATTCATTAGATTCATTCAAGGGACGCAACTCTAATTGATTTAGCATTGCTAATGTAGGTCATCACCGTGGTCGCTATTATAAAGCCCAAAAATCGTTAATACAAACAGGCTATACTCTGTTGCCACAACGCTATCAATATATCAATAACATAGTTTTCTTCGGCCATTCATAAAAATACAACAACTCAACTAAGAAGATCGATAGAACGAATTGACCTGACGCGAACTCGACTATCGCTCCGATTCCAATATGGCGACTGTTCCACAGTAAAATTATAACAAAAGCGCGACACTGACGTCATACTCCATACGTGCTATAACATTGTAGCGACTAACTACTGGCTTCGGGAGATAACACTTCATTGCATCGAACATCAGTGCTACAGCATTGTAACTGCTTCTATTACCTTATCCACATAACGCTTTGTTGCATCGAACTAAAGTTTAAGGTCATTTTGTCCGTTTTAGTAATACAAAAGATATATATCCATAGTAATTAATGTTAATAAATATCCAAAAATAACTTTCGTCTCGAAAATATCGGACTAATAAATAAAATGTTTCTTCGGACTAAATAATAGTTCCTTTCTTCGCAGTGATCTCCCTTGTGTTGTTGTTGTGGTTGGTAGAGATTTCGCCAGTGTAATGGAAGATTTTTAAAAAAGAATGCCCCAAAAGTAATATTTCGAGGTTTATTATTTCGTACTGGTACCATTTAAACTAGATTTCTACTTGAAAAAATGCGCATAATTCCACTTAAGTATTTAATCATATTTTAAGTTGTTTTATTTTTAAAGTTTTACACCTTGTCGATTTAACTTTTGAATTTATAATTCTATTTGCTAAAGACCATGCAAGTTACAAATGTACACAATATTATATCATATTTTCAAATTATGGGACATTTAGAAAGCTTTTAATAAAAAATTCTGCTAATGAAGACAATAGATTTTAACTTAAGATAAACTGAAATTACCCAGAATGCTTGTCATTGCATGTACGGATATCTTGGAGTGCGCTCATGGTGGTCCCAGTTGTCTGTCACAGTAACCATTAAGGTACCATTTTGTTCCCCTGATCTGATGCTTCTAGGAACCATAGCACCAGACGACGTTCTCATTTGAGTTTATGACGTATAAAATGCAGCAGACGTAAAAATATGCCTCACTTCTGAATAGTTCAATGTGTTACCTAAGGGAGGCTTACTTAATTCCTATTAATGTTTTACTTCCAAAGATATGGTGCAAAGAAATTGACAAACTCAACTTTTTTGGGGTTACATGATTTTGAGCAATTATATATGTAATATCGCTTGTAATTGCAACAACTTTACGGTTAATTTCTTCACCAACATCTTTTCTTTCCTCCATACTTGACTTCTTTGACAACAAGTATACAAACATAACTAGCATTGGGTCTAAAAAATCTTTTTCGCACTTTGGTGTGATTTCACCAACAGAATACTATTCTTGATTCAATGGGTATTTGGCATTAACTACTCTGTTTCGTAATTTGACGGCATTCTTGTGTAAATGCTCATCGCAACCGTCCATATCATCATCTACAAAACTGTGCTCTAAATCATGCAATAGGGTGGGGTAAGTAAAAGTGCAATTGAACTTTTATGAACAGTTTCCCTTTTCCGATTGTAAATTTCAGCACAGGTAAGCTTTATTCTTTCAATTTTCTAAGAGAAAACGTTTAGCGAATCAAACAGCTCTAATAATTAAGTATCAATAGCTTCATCATTTTCATCATTTATTCAGATGAAAGTATTGTAATTCTTTTAATGAAAATACGAATTTTGCCTAAAACCTATTTTCCATAAGTGTTAAACAATGATGTGCTGTTAGACAGGCAGTAAATTTCTTATAAAAGGAAATAAAGAACACTGCAATATTGTTTTCAAAACAATGCACAGAAAAACTTTGAGACTAAAAATGTTATTATCTTAGTGACCTAAGCCTGAAATAAAACTCAAATATACAAGTTACACGTGTTTTCCATTTCCATATCACAAATTGATACTATGTGTGTAATTTCGTTTGTTGCCTATTATGTATAGACATACACACAGGGTCATTCACATCATTTCAAATTTTAGTATTGCTATGTATTACATTATCAACATGTAAAAAAACAAAAAAATCAAACAGGGCACGCACCAATGCCAAAACGCAGCCGGGAGGGGGGCTCCCAAAACGAACCCCACATCACCCATAAGTCAACACCCCCCCCCCCAAACAAAAAAAAAAAAAAAAAAAAAAAAAAAAAAAAAAAAAAAAAAAAAAAAAAAACAAAAAAAAAAAAAAAAAAAAAAAAACAAAAAAAAAAAAAAAAAAAAAAAAAAAAACAACCGCGGGCACCCCCTGGGGAGGAAAAAACCCAAAAACACCTTAAACGTTTATAGTATGTTACAACACTCTTAACCCCACAACCCCCAGCGGACCCCCGGGGGGGGAAAACCAACCAACGAAGGGGGGGGGGGGGGGGGGGGGGGGGGGGGGGGGGGGAAAAAAAAACGGGGGGGGGGGAGAGGGGGTTTGGGGGGGGCCCCCACCCCCCCCTTACCCCCACCATCTCATCCCATAATCATATAGTATGTTACAAATAACCCACAAAAGCATTTTTCAGCTAATTGCTACTAATTGCTAATTGCTACTAACAGCAAAACTTATTCATAGAATTTAAAATCTGCAACTCCATAGTGGCATTATGATCTGTATTTATGTTCTGTAAAGTACATATTCATTTCATTCTGTTATTACTGTTAAACTTAACAGAATAAAATATATTGAAAGACAAGCACATTAGGATGAGACTGTAAAAAAAGTTAGACATACTTCTAGCAGTCTTCGTTTCCAGTAAAGGCTAACATCGTAAACCAGTTTTGGCAAGTATATGTGTTTTAATGCAGGTCATGCTTCGATCTGTATAAGGTTATTAATTTCTTTTGTAGATGCATTCATCACAGAACAGATAACTACAAACACAAACTACATGTAGGTCTCTTAAATGTAACTGTGCTGTGACATCAACTTTGGGGCAAAGGGACCAGTATCTTCGTCAACCTCATAGCCAAAATATAGCGGGTAAGGCAGAAACAGTTTTGTTTTTGTAGCATTTCTCAAAATAACACACAGATGCGTACAGCGAAATAAATGCACCATACAACTGTAATCGGTTGGAGAAATCTATCTTGGTTTAACCCTTTTCTTTTCAAGAACAATACTTCTACGCAAAGAAATAAAAGAATCGCAATTTGCTGAACCATTAAGGCAACCAACAAAAGCAGTGGCAGCTGACCTAGACAAAGAAGAGACATGGTTCACAACCCAGGCGGGAAAGTTCATTAAGTTTCTTTGTATTTTTTAAGGTATCTGGATTGCCTTCTTTTTACCTATGCCATTCACGGATGAACAATTGTTACACCCTGTAGGACAGTAAACAAACAACAAGATCTTTAGATGGTCAGGCAACAAATATGCAACTATCCTATGGATTGTTTTATACCATGTAAAGTCAGTATGTATAGGTTTTCAAGCAGATTTGAGGAAGAGCTTGTCAGCACCAAGACTAATGTAGTCATAAACCAAATGAACCAAAACATCGGCTTTCTTGATCTCAAGAGAAAATGTAGTATTCTTCCATCAGCTTCCTTCTGGCTGGACTCTATTTCATCAACAAAATATATTTTTTTCCTTGCAAACAAATGCTGGTAATTTTCAGTGAGATATCTTGTGTAAAGCTTTGCCAGCCTTTACTATTGGCTAAGACTCTCTTTCAGTCTGGTAATAGCATGTTCATTTGAATAGCGATAGGGGCATTGGAGGTACTGTAACAAGGTCTCTGGCGTGTCTGTACTATTTGTAAAATATTTGTCAAAGATAACATGAACTCGCTTACTTTACACACTGTTTTAAAGAATATCATTCAATAATCCAGCAACCATTATTATGTTTGTTCATTTGAAAGTTGCAGCATCTGAATAACTGCCATAGGATCATGCACAACACAGTCAGTGTCAGACATACATAGCAGAACCAAATCAGGATTAAGAAGTTTCTCCAATTTTTCGCAAAAGTCAAGAGTCTTTGGTTTCATCATTTTCCAGTATCTGAAAACAAACTAAGTGGAACCGGTGCATTTTCAAAGGAGAGTTACCTATTTGAATGCATTAATTAAGAAATAATCTATGGCTTGGAGTACTTTAGGCCGAATTTATGAAAACTAATAACTACTACGGACCTTTTTTCAGTCCGGCGGTAATGTGTAAAATAGCATAAACAGTGGCTGTAGGAATTCACTCCCCTATTCCGGCAACCAGTCAAGATATCATACATAACTATATTATACAAACTTATTTTAGTTTAATCATCTAATACATACAATATTTAAAAAAACTACCCGACTGTGACATTATGCAGAAAACGTCAGATTCAGATCCGTACAAAGCAGACAATCGATCTAAAAGCGAACCGTTAATCTAAACTGTACAACGTTTTAACGTGGAGTAATGACGTCAGTGTGATGACGTCAACGTTTTCATTCATTGTTTTGTCTCCCGGAATCAAAACATTGTATGACGTTAATCCTGAATTTTCTTGGCCTCTTTAAAGGAAAACAAGGTGAAGGTATTCAAAAGCTTACTTGACGCAATCAAAAATAATATTTAGCTTCTTAAACACAACTATTTCATGCGAAAAGTCGGAAGAAGCTTCTTCCGTGTCCGAAACTCCGCCTTCTTTTCCGAGTGCTTTGATCATATTAATGCACTCGAATTGACTATAGAAATATACCGTAGGTATATTAGAATAGCCAATAATCTGAAGTACATATCATCACCATTAATACTGACCACCTTTGAATTTACATCAACAGGACTTGATTGTTTTCCGTTTTGCCCTTAGTAGCGGGTCAAAACTTTTGAAGGGCTGTTGCTTATAAAGAAAACCATCAGTCACTCCTGTTATACAACATCTTTCTGCCCTGGTACTTGCATGAAAGAATACTGCTTTTAACATCCTGCGATTTTCGAGTTGTAAAGTTAAGCCGTTTTGTTGGAGGACTAGAAATAGAAAAAGGGTCTACAAAATGCCCATCAAACATCTGAAGCATTTTATGTACTGCCTCATAGTTTGTGTTTTGAGAAAAGGCGTACCAGTGTGATGTTTGTTGTACAAATAATTGTGGCCATTATCAGAACCACAAGAGTATGGAACAGTTTTGGTGCAAAAATTACATGGATCCTTCTGACATCCCATCTTGCCTTGTTACGTGTCCATTTGTCCATCTGATATTACATGTTTCTTATTGATATGTTCTATGCATAAAACTGGAGAAATGATTACACCTTTCTGAGAGATGAATTGTTGTATTCTACATTATGTTATATTTCAGTGTTCTGTATTTGCTATTAAACTGCACTTGTATTAAAGATGATTAAGTAAACGGTCGAAATTACGTTGAACAACCTGACGGCATTGTTTAACTGTCATTCATACCCTCATCATAACATTTTATAAATAATACTGGAACTAAGTGTATTTCTTTATAACTGCGTTTGTCATACTTGAGATGTATGATTTTAACGTCTTTTAACTAATTAGCCAACTGCTAATATAGACCAATATAGCTACGTAATACTGACAGGGGCATAATAGTTCTAAGTGAAACAACGTATGCCAGTTGGACGAACAATGCATATCATCATGCATTATTGAAACTTGCACTCGTATTATTACACCAGACGGCGCGTTTGCATATTCTTCGACGATTTTCGGCACCTACGTAATAATCCGTACCTTAGAAGAATTCAAAACTGCGGCTGGTATTTGTTTCGTGATATTAAATTGGGTAAGTTGTGTCCCTTTGTGTTGAATTCCCCATTTGTCTGGCATTTTTACAGGAAACGCGGCACCTGGAACAGCATGTTTACATGTAAGAAATAACTACAATATTTAGTCAAAATCTGTAAAATTACTGTAATTTGTTTTGATGATTGGGGCCTGGCAATAATGTGCAACCAGTTGAAGGTGGCCAGTTACACGGAAAGAGGGGGTGGGGTGGGGAGGTAGGGGTGCTCCCAACAACTCATACGGGCCTGTTGTTTTATTTGAAAAAGCCCCAGCCTCCTGTATTGTAATATGGGTAGACCCAGAATTGTTAGTCAGACACTATAAGGGTGCCTGCAGACTGGCTCCAGTTATTTAGGTAGATCTATGTCATTTGTGAAGTCAACATTCTTCATTGCTGGTCACTACAAGTGAACGCTTCTCCCCTTCCATATTATCATGTATCTGGAGTGGAGGACAGGGTTTTATGGGTAAGTTGTTTTGGTTCCAACGCAAAGAGCTGGGCTACCAATATTTAAGCTTGGCTACCTCAAAAATTCAGTTTGGGAACCCAGGTGGCTACCAGGTTTCAAAGCTAAATCTGAATCACTGCTTTTCCATTTAAAATCCTATGGATTGAGATTTTAT
Source organism: Saxidomus purpurata (assembly GCA_022818135.1). NCBI lineage: Eukaryota > Metazoa > Mollusca > Bivalvia > Venerida > Veneridae > Saxidomus > Saxidomus purpurata. The sequence continues at coordinate 42,440,072 of JAFMSR010000003.1, read as the reverse complement.
CAGACCAGTGGGAAGCATTTCCAAATGTGTGCGTGCGTATGAGGGGTATTTTCATATTGGGAGAGTTATGAAGTTGAGGGAGGAGAAAAGGCAAAGAGAAATTAATAATGAAAGTGTCTGTAAAAAAAAAATTCAAACAGGGAAGCACGTCCAAAAAAAAAAAAAAAAAAAAAAAAAAAAAAAAAAAACAAAAAGGAGAACAAAAAAAAAACACACACACACACACACGCACACACACACGACACACACACACAATCATGTACACACACATTTTTTATGGTATTGTAATTATAAATTAATTATGGTATTGTAATTATAAATTAATTTCAAGACCAAAAATTCTGTTTAACATGACACCTTCATTTTTTAAGAATGTAAGCATTTTTTAAAAGAAAATCAAATGCTCTTGTAGACAAAGTGCAGCATGCTATACCATCTGACCATGTGTAAAAAAATCAAGTCTGATTCTTTAAAATAGCAAAAATTTTACATTCCTCCATTTTTTTTAGTACCATCCAAAGATATATTAGTGTGTCTTGAGTTCTCCCTATGACACCAAGCATACTTGTATCAAATTTATTGTTACTGCAATTTGTTGCACTGTCTTTGTGCAGTCTGTTATCAGAAATATGTAGTCATATCAGCTTTTTTATATGGCCACATCGCTTGCAATAAGTTCCATAGACTTCAGACTAGAAACATTTATCTATACATGCGTTACTATTTTTCTGTGTGTATTTACTTGCTGTCTGGCAGCTGAAAATATTCATGTAAAAGAGAGAGATGCTGAATACAGGGGAATCTGGATGTTCAATGCCTTGTTATGACTCAGCCAGAGATCAAATTCAAGACCCGACACAGTAGATGTGTTCAGTCTACCACTAGGTTATCAAAATGGTATAAATTCAATAATGATTCACGATCTTGATGAAATGAGCAAGATAGCACTTTTAAATTTTGACAGAGACATAAAAAACTACAATTCATCCTGCATGACAATGCTTTTGTTATATAGTATGTCACTGAAACCTATTAAATGATGTTAGTGTGAATTCAAAAGATGCTTAAATGTTAATTAGCACAAGGTTTTTAATATATGAAGAAAGCATTTTTGGTATAGGCCAACTACCATCATACACTTGCTTAAATTCAACTTTATTATTGACTTGTTTAATAAGAAGAAAGTATACATTCTCTTTTCAGGAATGTGAGTAATCAGTCAAGAGCAGCAGATCTACTGAAAGAGGCTGCCAGCCTCCTTGAGAATGATAAAACTGGTCAGCTGCCTAATAGTAGTCACCGTCCTCAAAACATGCAGCTAAGCAAGGCATCAAGGGCACTTTTTGCACCTTATGCTAGAAATAGAAGAGATAGAAGGAAAGGGCAGCCAATCAGTCAACCAGTTACATTCTGGTCTCACAGATTCTGTGTCATTTCGAAATGTGGACAGGTAAATATTTCCCAGTCATGAAAAACGCTACAGTAGATTCATTCACCTTAGAAAAACTTCCTAAATCTCTAAACTGGGGAAAACTATGAACAACATTCAAATTCTTTGTTCTCATTGTCTTCAGAACTGCAGCATCCAGACAGTGATATCACTTGCTTACTTTATGGTCTGTTTTTCCTTTTTAGCTCGACTATTCGGAGAATATGGAGGGCTATTACCGTCACTTGTGTGTTGGCGTTGGCGGTGCAGCTTTGGTTAAAGTTTCGCCTGGTAAGTACTATCATGCACATATCTCAGTAACCACTTACGATATTGACTTGAAACTTTGTTAATGTTTTAAGTGGTGTCACACAGTCAAGACAGATAACTCTTGTATAAATTTAATAAAATTATGGCCCTTGTTTGACTTTGAAAATTTGGTTAAAGTTTTGCATGCAAGGTACTTCATGCACATATCTCAGTATCCACTTATGGTAGTTATATCAAACTTAGCAATGTTCAGGGGTACATTTAGAATCAAACAATTAATATACCAAAATAAAATATGTAGTGATAGATTTAGACTTTTTTATAATTCAACTTTCCAAGTTTATACTTAACAATTAGCAGACATTTGTTTTGCTATCAAACGGATAAAAGTTTTGTTTTATTAGCAAGCACCCACAATAGTCAAGCTTGCTGTCTTATGGACAGCTCTTGTTTCATTCAAGGACATTTACAGGTTTACCTAGATGAAAGTAACAGCTACCAGAAATTTGGAATTTATGCTGTATTAAAAAAAATATGCCTCTTAATACTGAAAAGCACAGTGCTTTTTTCACTTAGGATTACAGGAATATGGACCCCAACGTCACCATTATAATAACTAAAACAACAAGTTTATGTCAAGACAAAGGGAAAATGTTATCCTGTATTTTATATGAAACACTGAGGTTATGACACATGCTATAGAAAGAAAACCAATCTTTATTTGCAATTCTGTGCATGGTATGTTGGTAGTGATAAATAATTTGTGTCATTTTCTCACAACTACAAATAAGTTTACTTTAAAAAATGCTGTATTTGTGACATTGCCATGGTCCATGCATGTATTTTTCAATGACTTAATATCCATTTGTATTTTCAACATGCACGGTGTATGGGAATGTTTACAATAACCAGTCTTTTTTTCTTTCAGGAATGAAGATCCATGGGGTACTGAAAATTCTGCAAAAATATTTTCCAGATAGTTTAAGCTTTTTCCAGCAAAGTAATTGTGATGGCTCAACAATCTTAACATTTTACCAGCCTTCATACTCGGATGATGAAGAAAAGAAAGCAAAGGATACCATGGTTGTTTTCAATTTTGGGAAATTCTTGAAGAAAACTGAAAGTAAGCGATACTTAGTATTTCATGGTTAAAACATCCACTTGCTGGTATTTTAAGGTCTATATTAATGTCTTCCATTTACCCTGGTTACAAATCAGACAGAAGTAACTTTTCCAAGGGCTGGGGTATTTTTTTAATGTTATTGCATTGACAGTTGTTATCAGTCGCAAGATTTGTGAAAGACTTTTATTGCTACATCACATTGTTAATATATACAGAAAACATTTCCTTAACTTTCATGATTTCAGTTTAGTTTATACTAATTTATTTTAGCTCGGTTGTGAAGAAAGCTTTTAGCTTATCGAGTCACTCTCAAGTTGGCTTCCTAGAAAAACCAGTACTGGTGTCATATTAGGAGGTACGGTTGTGACCTTGGTGGGGCTCGAACCCGCAACCTCTGTGATGAACGGCAGACACCTAAACCTCTACAACACTGCTCCCCTTCTAGGCATAGCAGATGTCAATGTTGCTACACACATTGCATTAAAATTGGAAGATGTTGTTGAGAAAGGGGAATGAGACACTTCAAGATTGCTTCACTGATGCAATGGATCTGCTATTTGCCAATTATATGTTTGTTGGGATCAAAACAGTTTTTGGCTGATTGTTAAGTCTGTGACTACTACTTAATGCAATTTAAAAGTCTCAGTGTTCAAAAGGCTCCATTTTGACTGTACTGAAAAGCTTATAATGCCCATTATTGAAAATAAAATAATGGGGTTATTGTCATTAAATTTCCAAACAAGTGGGATTGTAATTTTATATTTATATATAACTTTTCCGAAATATTTTGCAGGGGGATGCATTTCAATAGTTTGTGTCAACCCAGATGATTGGACTGAAAGTGATACTGTTCTTACTTTAGAACACATACTTCAGGCATTCCTAGGATCTGAGGCTCTGCCTACGGACATCAACTCGGGTATTATCGAATTTGATTATGAAATGGATGCAATCTCTAAGGTCAACACTTGTGCTCCATCAATAACATTCAGAAGAATTGATCAGTTGCAAGTGTATGAGGAATTCCAGCAGCATATGTTACACATTGTGATAGGATCAATTGGTTTTGGGATTGAGTAATTGTCTTCTATAGTTTACGACAAAAATTACAGACTTTAACCTAGTAAATGTTTGAGAAACTTTCATCCAAGGTAATCAAGTAATAACACTGCAATGTGCAGCATGGTCAGTTTTCCATGTGTATAATTTGTGTAGAAGTTACGGTACTGTTCATATTGACAAGCATAATCTTTAGTACCTATATGGTTTGTTTTTTTAGAAAAACTCTAGGGATGTAATCGATTTCAATATGAACCAAACAAATGTGAATATTTCGTGTACACAAGAGATATCGGAAGCTGAATTAAACAAGAATAAACATTTCCACTACTGGAAAACTTGGGGTTGTCCAAAACATTTTAAGGAATTTGTTTGTTTGATTTTTATTTCTTGTATTTGTACATGAATGTGCAATTTACTCAATAAAATTTGAATGAAATACTACTTTTAATAAAAAAAAAAATATATGCCAATACCAAGCAGACCAGCTAGCAAGTCCATATGTGACGAATATAGGTTTCGAAATAGGAATTGCCACGAGACAATTAGTGGCTGCTCAATATTTGCTACAAGGTGAAGGGAGAAGCCTGAAATGGTCAAAATTTGTCACTGAACATGCCTTCAGTTATAAGGTCAAATATGATGCAGCTTCCTATGGTCTAATTGTATTCTTGGTCACATACATTGTCCCAAGCTGGGACACAACACTAAATGTAGAATTTTATCGTTTTGTAGACCTTTTAATGTCTTTATTTCTCGTGTTGAGAATCAGATAATATCCCATTAGTAGTTTCTCAGTGTGCAGTATTGAGAGATAACAAATACTCTTGAGTTCTTAGATAACATCCTGTTTCAAATACATCAAACTCCCAATTGATTTTTATTTGGTTGATAGTATCCATCACATAATCTGGAACAGAATATATTGGTGGAACAACAATATCTGCTTCTTGAAACATGTCCACAGGTCCATTTAAGTCTACTCCATACATGAATGCATCCTGAAAGGGAAATAATGTGAGTTTAATGAATTCTCTTGTTCAGGTTTGGAAACAACTCTAAAATAGTTATACATGATAACTAGTCTCTTTAAAAATTTTGTCTATCTGGTGATATGCTAACAGTACATTTTTTCTCTGTTTTTCTACAAAAATAGACGCCTTCTTAATGGCATAAACAACATTCGCTTTCATTTAAAAACCAAGAGCTGTCATTGTAAGTGACAAATGCCCCCGATTAGGTATATATATTTCCCTAAAAATTATACAAGCAAATAACAATAACTTAATTCATTGACAAAAATACACAACAGACACAGTATGTGCATATACATTTATACATCCTACCATTATTATGAAATCAATGGTTTGACCCTGACCTTTGGGGAAGGGACATGGGTGTTGGACCCAACTCATTGTCTTGATGTGCCAAGTTCGTTTAAAGTCCTTCAATGCATGACACATTAACAACATGGACATAAACAAATTAAAGAATAGATGCACACCGGATGGTGCGATTTTAATATTCCCAAGTTTGGGGGCATACAAACAATACATATATATTCCAACTGTTTTCGAGTTGCTACTGTTGTTTGCAAAATAATTGAGCTTTATTCTCAAAGCTGATTTTCAGAACACTGTATTTTTACAGGGTGAGCTTTTCAGATTGATGATTGTCGGTAGTCTGTCAATATTTTGATTCAAATGACATCTCCTCTGAAACCACTAGGCCAATTTTAATAAAACTATGCAGGAAGGTTCCTTGCATGAAGCTCTACCAAAATTGTTCAAAAAATTCCATTCTATGCAGAACTCTGGTTGCTATGGCAACAAATAGGAAACAACTTTAAAAATCTTCTTCTCTGAAACCACAATGCCTAGAGCTTAGATATTTGGCATGTAGCAATGCCTAGTAGACCTCTTCAAAGTTTGTTCAAATTATGCCTTTTTGGTCAAAACTGACCTTGCCCGGGGGGAGGGTCACTTGTTTTACAAAGACATATACATGTATAGGAAAACCTATTTGGTATATAACATTATCTAGTGATCTTACACCAGGCAAGTGGACTTGTACCAAGGTGAGCAATATAGGGCCATCTTGGCCCCTCTTGTTTCTATTTTTACCTAAAGTATCTTCCACTACAAATCCTGGATAAGTCTTGCCTTTGGGGCATTCCACCACATTTTTTAAGGAAGTTACTTGAATCTTAGTGATCATGATCATCAAGTGAGTAAGTGCTTGTAACATTTTGGATGCAAGCAACAATGACCTTTCAGGATTTTTGACCTTTCATATAACACTCTCCTAAAGCCAACTACTTCCATATATGTGTAAATTTTTCAGACAGACCCTACATTTGGTCAAAATTGCAAATAGTTTGCAATTGGTTAACAAGAAAATCATTCATTTATATGAAATGAAAGACCACATACAAAAATAGTTATAGCATGAAATCTGCTTTAAAAAATCACTATTATGGCCATAAATGTGTTATTAAGCAAGACATTTAATCTTATTGTACTAAAGACTGATATCTATCTAAATAATACCTTAAACTGTAAATTATTTCCATGGGAAACTTGCCAGATCTTTATCACCACAGAGTGTCTTCAATAAATAATACCTGTAGAAAATATCTTTTATTTTTCCATTGACCTTTCCTATGTTTCAAAAGTATTCTGATGTTTTTTAATTAAATATATTTTGCTGCATTTGTAGTGACATTGAATTGTGTTTAAACAATCGGAAAATGTAAAGGGCTAGTGTTGTCTGAGAAAATGGCAGAGATCAACAGGGCTAACTTGCTACATGAAATGATTGGTCTGATTGACCTTTGACCATATTTCTGTTTAACAGTCAACTGTTGAGTGTTGACCACAAAAAATGAAGTAAAATTTCTCTGATACCTCCTCAGACAAATCAGTTCTTTGCTCATAAGTCTGCCCCATAATCCATAACTGCAATGGGGTTCTATTTCCTTCTGTTCGTAATGGTCTTCGAGCAACTGCCTTTATAAATTTGTCTAGGGATTTCTGAATTCTTTCTAAATATATCGCATATAATGCATATATATCTAGTTCACTGTCAGCATCAAGAATACCAGTTCGCTCCATTTCACAGAATAATTGGTGATAAGCTCCTGTGCAACCATGCCAAACCTCTCTCCAAAATCGCTCAATTCTGTAATGAACAAAGATATCTGACGGGAATAAACAATCTAACCAAGTTTCATGAAGATATAAGAAGAGACCAAAGATAGACAATGCCCACAAGGGATCCACATTTCAGAAATATTCTGACATATGTGAAACAAGCATTCAGCTTTTTTAAGCTCACCGTCACTTTATGACAAGGTGACTTTTTGTCATCACAATCTGTCCGTCGTCCGTAAACAATTTCTTCGAACATCTCCTCATAAACCGCTGGGCCAATTTCAACCAAACTTCACACGGATGTAATTTTGGTGAAGCTCTACCAAAGTTGTTTAAAGAATTTCATTCCATTCAGAATTTTGGTTGCCATAGCAACCGAAAGAAAAAATCTTAAAAATATTCTTCTCCAGAGCTACAAGTCCTAAAGCTTAGATATTTTGCATGTAGCAATACTAAGTGAACCTCAACCAAGTTTGTTCAAATCATGACACCCAGGGGCAAATTAGCACAACCCAGAGGCTTATCAGTTTTACATAGAATTATATAAGAAAAAATTGAAAAATCTTCTTCTCCAGGACTACAAGGCTTTCAGATTGAATATTTTGCATGTAGCATTACCTAGTGAATCTCTACTGAGTTTGTTCAAATCATGACCCCAGGATTAATTTTTGTACCATCCCAGGGATCACTTTTCTACAAAAGCTTATTTAGGAAACTCTATCCCTGCCATATACCTAAACATCCCCCCTTTATAGGCAAGTTCTCAGGTGAGCACTAATGACCCTTCTGTTTACCTTTTTGTAAATGGGTCTAGTACCCAAACACCAAAACAACACTGAAGCCTGCAAAATTCAAGAGACAGAGGCAGTTACTCAGGTGCTCACAGCTTGAAACTGCCTTATGTAATGTAACTGAAGTTCTGAAGGAAACAAAATCAAGTATTTATCTACCATGTCTCAAATTTAATGGTACACAACTGATTATAAATGAATTCTGAACAAATGATGAAA
>JAFMSR010000003.1:42399529-42427029 GCA_022818135.1 Saxidomus purpurata | reverse complement strand
CAGAAAAAGAGATTTTTTTTCAGACGAAAATATTTTGTTTTGGCCATTGCGTAGACAGGTTTATCAAATAAACTAATAATAATCAAACATGACAGTTATCAGTACACAAAATAGCATAATGGTCAAATTCACTTGTTAACATGTCACAATGCATAAAAGACATACATGCCAGGCATGAAGGACCAACACATTTTCAAATAAAACTTAGCAAAATAATCGCTAAAACACTATGAATCTCAGTTTGAATAATTCAGCAAAGTCGCTCGAAATTTACCAAGGAAAATAGTCACATTTTGCAAGACTACATAAAGAATTCAGTAAAATATACACGTAACAATGCAATATGTAATATCAGATGGACAAATGTACACGTAACAAGGCAAGATGGGATGACATGATGCTCAATGTAATTGTTGCACCAAAACTGTTCCATACAAGAGAATGAAAATGTTGCTGTCAAAGGTCGAGACAGAAACGAGCATACTTAAGCACTGTCAGTATGTGCGATACCATTTAATCCGCTAGATGACTTTATAGCTTTGTAATCAAATAAAACACCATTTATCAATTTTGTTACAAACGCACCTTTTCTCAAAGGCATCTACTTACTACTAGCTCACTGGGGAGTCGATTCATTTGAAGGCTAGGTATGACATGACTTGCAGCAAACAGGAAAGGTAAAAAAAGCTTTGCTTTTGAAAATTTGTGAACATCCCACAAACCATGCCTTGATGAAGCAAAGTAAAGTTTGAGAGGATCAGAGACCTCCCGATATTCTAAACAAGTCATCCCACTGATCTAAGTTCATCAATAATAGGGAGAATCGAATTTTCAGTTTTTTCTACCATTTCTAGCACAACTTCCTGCTGAACATCAGAGGTGGTATTTAACGCTTTGAATTTCTATAATATACAATAATAAGTAAGTAGGCAAATACTTGAATTTGCATCAGCATATTTCCTAAACTGACGAAAGAAACCTACGATTGAGTACCTCAGTCAAATTCAGATACTTAGTAACGTTTTATTCCAATGTTACCCATTATTCGCAATTAATTTGTATACAATTACCTTCTTTTACATTGTTTACAGCTAGGACATTTGAATTTTCCAACTCCTTAACTTTGAACTCGTGATGTGGCTAAATGTTATTAATCAATTTTGTCCTATCTACGTTTCTATTGATTTCCGCATTTTGTTTAAAAAAGCACTCCCTACATCTTGCAGATTATATTCTCGAAACGTAGATTTGTGTTCAATGAACGTAAAATGATAGATAAATACAATTTCGAAGAAGAACCTTTTTGCGAAAAATGCCTCATTTTACCACATTTAATCATTATAGAGGCTTTGTGTATTAAATTGCACCCACCCATTAATTGTACAACAACATCACTGCATAGATTATTAAATGGTTTACGATACTGCAGCACATTTTAAACCGCTGATTTTTTCGATACTGACTGGAATGCATATCTTAAACTTTGAAGTTTATTTGATATACTTCCAAAGATTCTATTATGTATGTTTTGGAGGTTATTTAGTTTGGCATCAGTTATAGGGTATGTCCCTTTAAAGCAGCGGGATAAAACAACTTTATGATGAAACAGTACGAGACTTTTCGACTGTTCAGCAATTATTTGTCTCCCAAGGTAATAATTAATAAATTAAAACATTATAAAATCATATTATAAGTATGTATTTAAACATTTCTATGTAGTAAACCTAGCCAAAATCTTTTTTTTTAAGTTGGACCAACAGTACTACAAAAAAACAAAAATAATATCAAACAGGGAATGCCACGTACCAAAAACGCAGCCTCCCCAAAACGAACCCCACAGCACCCAGAAGTGCACACCACCAACACACACACACACACACACACACACACACACACACACACACACACACACACACACACACAATCATGTACACACACACATATACACTACCAACACACACTAGCATACAAAGCAAACACACGAGGACAAAACGAACAATTAAAGGAACACAGTGGGGCACCGCCTTGGAACGGTCAGGGCAAAAACACCACTGGGGAGCTTAAACCGGTTTATGGTGCGCACCCAACCTCACTCTACCCCCACCATGTTCCAAAGTCACAGGACAGTGTAAATAAAAGTAATCCCTGCTAGGTGAATCTCTAACACACGCAATGGAAACAAAAGGCATGGTAGTAAAACACAAAAATGCTCGTGTATAAATATATAAAAAGCAAACCTTGAGAACCAAAAAACGTATGTACTCAATGCCTTTGCAGAAGGCAGAGCACCAAGAGAAACACCCTTAAGGGCCCGACGAAACAGGCCAGAGGACAGAAATCAAAACAGTTTCGTCCCAGTGGGATTTAAAAACTGCCCATCACAGAGTCCCCCCTCTTCCGTCAGACACAATCAAAGAGGGAAGCATAGCGTCCAACTGTAAACGGGTTGAACACCAAACATGCGGTGTGTCTCAAAACAGTTGGGTCGTAACCCTTTTAACAAAACGTTTTATAATTTTAGCAAATACAGTTGGAAAATTGCCATGACCCAAAATCTTACGAAGTTTGTAAACCACATCCCCATAAAAATCGGGTTTTGAAATACCTTCTCGCAGAAGAGTCTTTAGATTACTATTGAATTTCAAAACCAAATCAGAATTACGATAGTAAAATTTAGCAAAATATTTACGCAATTTGTAATAACGGTAGCCCTGTTGAAACTGCAGTTTTTATTTTATTATTCTTGGATTTTATAAATGATCTCTAAACTTGCAATAGCTAAATAATACATATACGCTGATAACTTTTCATTTGAAATACAAAATACTTGAAGGTAAAGCTAATAAAATTGCGTTAAAAAAACTATGTATATTTAGAGCGAAAATACATGTGAAATTACCCCACCCACTTTAAAATGCTTGTGCACTAAAAAAATCTGTTTTTTTCCTGCTGTAATGTTACTATTTCCGTTAGCCATAAGAAGTTTTATTTCTTGTCACATAAGTATGTCAAATTGGTAAACAATTTGAACTTCTGTTAAAAAATGCCTGTCCAAACCATAAAAGTGTCCACTCTTACGGCTAAAATCGAGAATTTCTTCTTAGATTTCGCTAAAATAAATAAAAGAAACTTCATAAAATCATAAAATAAGTATGTTTTTATAGATTTCTATGTTTTAAACCTAGCCACAATCTTTTCAACAAAAGTTTGACCAACAGTACTACAAAAACTGCATTTTTTATTTTTGCCATCTTAGAACGCCAATATTTATGCTAATTTATGCCGGTGGTTTCATAAATTACAAACCCAAACAAACGTGTTGGTATATAACATTGCTTGTTGCAATAACTGTTCCACCTACCCATACTTTTTAATGGACTATTCGGCTCAAAGTCAACTTACCAATAGCTGCATCTTCACCCAAATCTTTAGTGCAAACTAAGTCACTTAAGCCTTACTTGAAATAAACTTGAGATCTGACCATGAGATTTTCAACACTTGTTTGAAATAGTTTGAGGAAAGTTAATCATTTACTTCAATACCTTTTTTCATTTGAAATTTCTAGTAGGCGTTTTTTTTCATGAAAGACAGATCATAGAACTACTCATCTTTTTTTTTGAGATGCAATAGACTCATAAAATTCTGATTTGAGTAGTTTAAATGATCTATAAACGATACCTTTGTCATGTGTAGTAGGCATGAAAGCTATTGTAATATACTAAGTGAGACATGGCTTGTGTGTGTGTGTGTGCGCGTGTGTGTGTGTTGGTGGTGTGCACTTCTGGGTGATGTGGGGTTCGTTTTGGGGAGGCTGCGTTTTTGGTACGTGGCATTCCCTGTTTGATATTATTTTTGTTTTTGTGTTTTTCTGTCTATGATAACGTGACTCTACTGACACTAAATCACCATTTGTACTTGTACTTAGAAGCCTAGAAAGAACTTCTCTATCATTTCGCAGTTTAGCAGCTTTAGCTACTTGAGAAAATAATTTTGAACTTTTTTCAGTTGCTCTTTCTACAACAGACCATGTAAAATGTTATGACATCTTTTGCAACAAACGAAACAGTTAGTTTTCCAGTCAACTCAATTGAAGATCTTGTAAGTTTACCTTTCTGCTCTTCAATTGAGACAATATCCTTACATTCAACCTGGTTTGGACTGCAATAAAATGGATGCATGAACCTTGAACGACAACTTTTGTGCTACAGAATATTTCTCCATTTTTAATATCATCTTCCCTTGAAATGTGAGATACAAAATGTATCTAGTCTAGTTTTACAGACAGACAGCAGACCTTCACTACTTTTGCAATCAAGTTGAACAAGACTTTCATTTTCATAGATCTTTTTTACAAAAGCAGCATTTTTCTGTGTCAAAACTGATTTTTTACCTTCCTTGGATTGCATGAATTATCCCGAGCCATTTTGCATCGTCTTTACAAGAAGCTGCAAATGAATTGGGCAGATTTAATCCATGGAATCAATAAGTCTTGGTGGAAATTATACATGCGTTAAACAAACTTAAGATAATTAGTAAAACTTAAGACATTGTAAACGCTGTAAGTTATGTATTTCTATTATCTCCCTTTCTTAATTGTAAAACTGGGACGTTGAAAAATATTACTAGATTCGCTATATAAAGATGAGACAATTGCTCTTTAAATGCAGACATCCCCGTAGGACAAGTCTTGAAGTATGCATAAATCTACATTGTTTTTCTTAATTTTTTCAGGAATATAATTAAGTGAATTCGGAGTATTTTCCTGAAGCAGATATCTTACTAGAAGATAGCACATTGTTTGCGACAGATTACAACGATAACCCTGTTGGATACACAAAAGAAGAGGTACAAGGTAAACTCACAGATGGGTGCGGCTGTTCTATTAATTGTTACTCAAAGATTCATATTGATGAACTCTATACTTTATAGAAGGTCTGTTTAGGTCGTTTCATAGTTACATTATCTTACACTTATTTCTTGATCAAACGTAATTGATGTGCATTTGTGTGTTCATGGTAGTCTTTAGAAAAGACACGCGCGGACCAAACTGCCTCTTTTTATGTCTCTTTCTCTATGAGGATTAATAAGCACGGAGCGAGTCTTAAATGTTTTCACATTCGGTAAAAAAAACCAAAATATTAATATTAAGATACAACCCCTGTAGGTTGAATATTATTATTAAATGTTTTTCGTCATAAACATTTTTTTTTCGTTTTAGTTTTTATTTATTTATCTAAATTCACAGGTTCTCTATCACGTAGTGTATTGCCAGATATTATACATCCTGCTGGTCTTAGCAGGGCCCAACAGGAGTATTTCAGAAGTCATATTCGACCTCACGTTGGACCAGACCTCCAAGATCTTCTGTGTCCACCTCTAGAAGAACAGTCTTGGATATGAGTAAATTACTAAGACTGCATTGTGGTAGAAATTGTTAACAGTTATTTCGTACGGAAATTTCGAAGTTCTTAAAAGTAGTTCTTGTATTTAATTTAAATGTTCGTTTGAGCCACCTTTTTACAGAGACTGTAAGGTTTTTAAATGTTTTTCATAAATGGATTTACTTTGTATATGAGTCTCACCTCCCTAAATTTATAAGTAATAAGAACACAAGGGAAATATACTCTAAGTGTGACATTGTCCTTTAAGGAATGGTTATGGATGTTGTATGCAGTATGTTGTCATGATGTGCTGGACATGTGTGCAATGTTATTTTAAAATCCTTAAATGCATGCCAAAGTTACTGTCCGGAAACGAGTGTGTGCATTTAATTAGGATATCATTACCTTCAAACTCGAAGTGTTACCTTGACCTTTGAGGTATGGATGTGTGTATTGCAATCGACACGTCGTCTTGATGTGCTAAACATGTGTGCCAAGATATTTTAAAATCCTTCAATGCATTACAAAGTTACAGTCCGGAGACGAATGTGTACATATACATACAGGAGTCTATTACTTTCAAACTAGAAGTGCCTTTGAGGTACGGATACGGGTATTGCACGCAGCACGTCGTCTTGATGTGCTGAACGTTAGTGCCAAGTTATTTTAAAATCTTTCAATTCATGACAATGAAAGTTACAGTCCGGACATGAGAAAATGAAAGGACGGACGGACAGGCGGACGGTGCGATTTTTATATGCTCACCTATTTAACACAACCACTCATAACGGCACCTATTGGTATACAATTCTCAGAAAAAAAGTGTGGATCTGCATAGTCTCGTATGTAATGTCTGTAACATATATATAAATAGTGTAAAGTGGTATACAAATGCTTATCATTTCTAGTTTTTGCCTCACATTTGTTTTAGTGAACATACTTTTTCCTTTCTTAGAAGCTTATATTTAGGAAATTTAAAGCATTGTTTGTTACCATGACAACCGGGCTAATTGGAGTTATCAAAGATTGTTACTGATGTTCTAAAATTACCTAGCAAACATAAATGAAAACAAAAAACAAAAAAATCAAACAGGGAAGCCACGACCAAAAAGCAGCCCCCCAAAACGAGCCCCACAGCACCCAGAAGTGCACACCACCAACACACACACACACACACACACACACACACACACACGCACACACACACACAACACACACACACACACACACACACACACCTGTGAAAAATCACTTTAGTATTTCAGAGTATTCAGGGCGGCTTTAGTATAGTTAATAATGCCTTTATTAATTTGATTCCTGTTAACTAAATTTGTCAGTTCACTCTAAAATTGCAGTCAAAATTTGATGATTATTTTGCAAATGACATATATATACGAATAGTCCGCCATTTATAGTTCTGGAAAGTTGTTCCGAGATATTTGTGCTTTTAAAAGTGAGATTTATTAGGAAAAAAGGAACTTTAATTTGAAAAAAGCTGTTGTGTATATGTTGGCAGTAGAAGAACATTTTAAAGGTACCATGTTGTATTTTTGTCAGATGTCCTCCTGGATACACACTAAATGACAGATGAAATGCACAACCGTGGAAGGATAAAGGGGCATACCCTATAACTGATGTCAAACTAAATAACCCCAAAACATAAATAATAGAATCGTCGGAAGTATTATAACTTAACCTAGAAGTTTCAGCTATGCATTCCCAGTCATTATCGATAAAATCAGCAGTTTGACTTTAAAATTACTACAGAACCGTAAACCTTTCAATTATCTATGTAGAGTTGTTGTACAATAAATGGGTGGATGCGATTTATTTCAGAAAGCCTCTTTATTGATACATTGTGGTAAAATGGGGCATTTTTCGCCATAGGTTCTTCTTCGAAATTTTATCTATTTGTAATTAATGTTCATTGAACACATAATCTATGTTTCGAGAATATAATCTGCTAAATGAAGGAAGTGCCCCTTTAACTGATTTCCAGTAACTTTCAAAATGTTTGCCAATTTTTAAATGTAGGGAGTGCCCCTTTAACAGTTGAACTCCTTAATAAGTTCTTCAAATGGAAGTCAACTTAATTTCTGAATTTTCTATCCGTTTACCTAATTACGACAATCGATCGAAAGGAAAAGGCTTACTGAGATGCGGCATTTGTTTAACCCCCGTGTATATAACTGCTGTTTTTGAAAAAATGTCTAAATACTGCACAAATTTCGATTTGGACATGACAGACCTATAATTTACTAAAACATCACATAATCCAAAAGGCAAAACAATCTCAAAACGGGGTCCATTTACAAACAATTCAGCTACATCAAGTAAAATGGCGCTGATGCGCCGTGCAATGATCAATGGAAGGCTTGGATTAACTCCATCGTATATTGGATAAATTACAGATCAATTTAGAGTGAAGAAGGAAACTTTTAACATAACTGATGACATAATTGGCATGGGCTATTTTTAAACCCGTGTCTAATTTCATAAAAATTCATCCCATTTTTAAATATTTTAGACACTGCTCAATACCAAAACTAGTAAGATTTGGGGATTTCATTAGGCTCGTCATACTGATGGAATAATCGTTTTAAAAATACACATAAAGATCAGTGGTTAGTTATAATTTCCAATTTCCACATATCACATTTTCAAACTGACTGTACAAACAGTTATCGCATATTGTTATCAAAACATAAAACTAAGTCCTATATTCGATTTTTTTTTATTTCGACGTTATTGGGAAAATATTGCAAACAGAGTACATGTATAACTGAATATAAAAACATTGTAATAAGAGCAAAAACAAACGAAGAAGAAAAACACATTGCCCAGACTCGGCTGGATTTCCTGTTAAATTACCTTAAAAAATACTTAGTAAAAGGTATCATTAAATAAATTATCCACTAACAGTCAGTCTTGTTGCATATAAAATAAAAATTCCAGGTACATTTAAAATGATCTACTCTTTGACATTTCAACGGGTCAGTGAAATTGTGTAAAAACTGGACACATCTGAGAGTAGAATATCTTGGAACATTTTATTCTCACATGCTATTTGGATTTGTTTTGAAAAAGAAACAACAGCGAATCATTGCACTGCAGTTATACGGAGAGCTTAATATTTACTTTTGTGTGAAATTGTATGAGGAATACACGACTACATGTTACGTCATACTTGTACTTGATTTAAACTGTTAAAGTGCAATTACATCACTACATGTATATATGCAGATATAAGTTTGCAACACGAACATACATGATTTTAAAATTGGACTAAAATTTATACTGATTATTATATATTAAAGATAAATGAAGTTTATACCCTTATTCTGTTTTGCAATGTGTATCTTTTATGTGTATTTCAGACCTCATCCATACCAGAAAGAAAGTCTTCCACATCATCTACAGTATGCACCCGGTTAACTTTATTGATACTTAGATGTCAACTATACACAATAAGTTATCTGGTTAGAATAATTTCAAAATCTTTTTTGTTTCTGAATATATAAGTTTTTGTTGTGTATGACTTATATGAATTTACATACTAGTATAGTATTATTTGAATGTTTCCGGTAGTATTTGTGTTAGTATCAGGCCTCTCAATATCATTAACAGAACATGTTGGTTTCTATTTTCATTCTATTGTTAACTGTGACAGCAACTCGGCCATCAGTGTAACGAGGATTCTCAGTCTCATTTTCAAAAGAACCCAAAAGTGTAGGGTTGCTGCCTGGCAAAAATTACTCCAGCAACTAAAACCCATAGATTAAAGTTAATCTACATCAACAAGGATCTATAATAAAAATGCTTATTGGGTTATGTACCTTGTAGTTTCCGCTTATGCCTTGTGAATAATCACATGATCTTCTTATTTAAATTTATCATAGTAGGCCATTATTGAAGTCTTCATATAGGCTTCTCAATCCCATTTAGATTAAGGAAATATTTGATGATTTGTCATAATTCTCTTTATAAAATATGGAAAAGTAGAATCTAAGTAAATACCACCCCATTTTCCCGAAGTTCAATGGATTTTCAAATTAATCAAAACAACATGCTTCCAGATCTGCATATAACACTGTATGCCAGGCGTTATGATACTTAAATGCTTGAACGAAAGACAAGCTAAGGGTAAGTCATAACAGGGAAAAGGAATTGGGAGGGGAGAGGTTAAAGGAGCATTGTAATTCTTAATGATTTCTAGCAATTCTTTATATTTCATGTTGTTTTGTTCTTATTTATGTTTAAGGGCAGTGCTGTAAGAGAAGTTTTGATCGGAGCAGACAATCTTCGTTAAATGACAAATAACGAAAAGATGTGTGTTTCTTGTCTCTTTGCCAAAATAATAAAGGTCAGCCGGCAGTTGGTTTGAATTAGTTTGCTTTTTTGCTCTGCAACGCTTGAACACTTATTAAAGTATAAACTTTCTACAAAATAAAATACAACAACACAGCTATAGCAATAACTATCAACACATGAAGTTTTCCTAAACCTGTACTGTCTTGCCTCTCACATGGCCTTGTTTGCAATGGCTGATAAATTCTCTTCCACTGTGTTAGGATGGCCTCTCGTGCTCCTTCCCAAGATCCTGGACCCATCAAGCGGTATTGGTAGGGTGTGCATGGGCCAAAGTAGCATTCCTTCGCTAGTCTTGGGTCGGTAGGCCACAGTTTCACTGACAATAGACAAATATCGGTGCAAGAGCAATTTCAACCAAAACTTGAATATAGCTTTAAATTATCTTTTTACTAACCTGCATTTATCCAGTATTGAGCATTTATCCAGTATTGAACAGAACCAAGTGTTTTGTAATTTTGTATTTAGTATTATAATTATTCTTACCAATTTTTCACTGAAACTAATATGCTTGCGGGTATTTAATGATTTTAGCCATGCTATGATTCTTAATAAAACACACCAGGTTAAATAATACACTCTGCGTGTCATAGGAATACATACTTTATAATATATATTGTCAAATGAATCAATGTGTCTTTTTCTATTTACTATACATGCGTTAGATTTAAAGCATCTGGTTTACTTGTAATAAATAGAAACACATTACATATCCTCTCGTGTGGATAAATTATAGCTTAGCAAACGAACATACTTAAATTTGGTTTACAACCGACAATCTCTGCTAACTCATCCATAAACGGTACAAAATCCACTTGAATAGTGTGACGCGTTGATTTTCTGTATCTCAATGCCATTGCGGTTTCTTTGTGATGGATATCTTTCCACATATTTCCACTATTCGGCAAATCTATTAATCCCTGCAAACATTGTTAACAAAATCAAAATCACAATGCATTTAAGGCAGCCGAGGCAGAATATATAATCAAGTGTCTTAGTCACTTCGCCGGGTTTGGTTTTTATGGTGCTCATTACATGTATAAAGATTTGCAACCAGTGCAATGTTTGTAAGTTTGGTTTTAATCATATATATTCTACATACGTTCTGATGCTAGATGTTGCAGCATCGCAAGCAGTATAATTTATAAAAAGCATTATGTTACACAGTCACAAATTTCAAATGCAACATGACATTCAGAACTCCGATGATAAGTAGATTAAACTCAGAAATAGCATCATGCATTTTTGCAAAATAAATTTACTTTGAATACTCGAGTTGCAAGACGGCATTGCATTTCACTGATAGGCATTATCGGACCAATGGGCTGACAACATCCAATTATTGCCAAGGTATGATTTTTCGAATCCGGTAGAAACATGTACTTGTACAGATTCACCTTGTTTTGTTTCACTTCCACTATACTCTTATCAAGAAAAGGAAAACCAAACATATATCCAGTGGCAAGAACTACAGCGTCCAAGTTTTCAACTGTACTTCCATCTTCAAATACTGCTCCAGTTTCAGTGAACTCGGTTACATTAGCTTTTATGATGACACCACCGCAAATTATTCTGTTCGAAAGTTCGTCGTTAATTGTTGGCTGTGCCTCGAAAACTTCATGTTTCGGCCTGAGGCAGTATTTCTCGTGATCGAATCTCCTGCTTAGCTTTCGAGTTGCCAATGCTGACAATATGCCTGGAAAAGTCTGAAAAAGGTATGACTTGATTCGACGGATATGGATCAAGTCAAAGGGGAGTCCATTGTCATCTACACGATTTAATATCCAGGAGCCTGAACGTGTACTCAGATATACCTGCAATCAAACTGATAGTATATAAATCTCATGTAAAACAGTTGATATGCTTGTAATGAATAATATTACATATAGTCTAGAGCAGACAGTAAATGTTTAGAAATAAACGTAATTAAACGTCCTCAAATTACATGAAATGTTATGTACGTCTGTAAATTGTGTTTCTCGAACAAACGACAAAAGTGCGAATATGATATGTACTGAAATGATCAGACTTAATTTCTCGATCTTAAGTGCACTCACAATGTTGCAAATGATATTGACCTATGAGATAAAGAGCTTGTTTACTAATCTTTATAAAACAGAGATAACGTACAATTTTTCTGAGGGCTGAGTCCTACCTTGACAATAATTATAAACCTATTCAATGGATTAAGCTGTTAATTCGCATACCAGAGGATATTCAATAAAAAACACGCAAAATTGTCTCGTCAACTTTTTTTAGTAACTTATTCCCTAAACACGACCATGCATATAAGCTTGATTTTACACTGAATTTGCACCGCAGTGGAGGACCAAGGCTCGATCTATGAGCTGTGCCCTCAAACTAGTCTCTAAGCAACGCTCACATCAACCAGCTGTGAAGTGGAATAAGAAATGAAATGAAATTCTTGGATTTCTTTTCTAGTAGGAGTTTGAATACGAGTCTCCTCGACAGTCAATAATATAAGTTGCGAGAACTTACTATATAATTGAACTGAAACAGATAAATATAAATCTCATCTTGAAATAATAATGGAAAGTACATGGCGATGGAGCCATATAACTCTACGGTGTCAGGTGGCTAACAAATAATTCATTTTTTGCGAGTTACTTGGTCGTCTTAAATATATTGAAACAATTTTCTTTATTTGTGTTACCTACCATATTGTTTCCCTTCTCATATAAAATGGTATGAAGCACATTTTTGCAGCTTTAGTTGCAATTAGTTATGGAAGGGCATTAGTACGTCAAAAGAGAATATGAAACGACCAAACTAAGCTGTATACACTAATTTTAAACAAGGTTACAATGGTATAAACTAAAATACCTGTGATGATATCCGACTCAGTTCAGTGGCGACATCGCCACCAGAGTTCCCGATACCGATAATCAGAACTCTTTTGTCCTCGTAACCATGGTAATCCTTATAATCATGTGTATGTGTCACCTTACCCTTGAATTTCTCTAACCCGGGAAAGTTAGGTACGTTCTTATCTGAAAAATGACCTGAGCACACGAGAACTCCATCAAATATATGCTTTTGTTCCTTGTTCTCTGAGTTTCGTATTGTTATTTGCCATCTCCCATCCCATCTCCCATCTGTCTGGAAAGTCTCAGTTTGTTTCACAGACAAAACCTGGAAGTATAATAATGTTTGTAACTCAAATCAATTTGTATGTAGTTACGCACTATGTTTAAAACTAGTGTTTATTAATAAGTCTCCTTAATTCCACGTATGATATGATGTGTTCCAAACTAGAGACTGAACAACATGTGACTTTTTAGAAGTTTAGAAGAGAAGGTATCCGTTACATGGTATCTGGCAAAGTAGTATGATACAAATATGCGCAGATATAAGCAAAAAACAGACTTACTAGGAAATCTTGTTAGCGGAAATACTTTGAGTCTCATTAAATTCTTGTTTACGTGTGTAGACACGCAACCCTGTGGCGGTTTCTAAAGGAATGCTATAACTGAATAAATAATTATTATATTCGTAAAACGCTCAGTCTGACACTATTAGATGCTGCAATCATTCAATTGAATTTGTATGTTTTCTGCGTTCCACAAGGTATTTGTTAACATCTGTTAATTATATGCTGCTAAAGGTACAACTTAGTTATCAGTAATAAAAATATCGAGTTGGCAGCTAGCAGATATCCACTCTCAAACTCTCCTAAATTGCACTCTTGTTTGTACAAATACTTGTATCATTCTATCTGTTTATAGAATGTTTGTCCCATGAAAAGAACGTTTCTTTAATCTTCTATGAGTTCAAAGGCATCACATTCCAAATGAATACATAAGGAAATCATCCGTGGTTTCATTGTCCTAACTGGTGATTATGTCTTACCTCTGTGTTGAACTGTATGTATTTCTGAAGTTTAAACGTGTCAGCATACATATGAAAATACCGGTCGACACATGTATTGTGCATGTAATTTGGAAATTCTCCTGGTATAGGGAAGTCACTGTAGCACATGGTCTCTTTGGATGAATTTATTACAGTAGATTTCATCACACGTGGTTGTCCCTCCTCAGCTTTATCCGTATAGTGCCACAGTCCCCCAATATAGTTAGATCTTTCGAAACACACGGGCTCCAGTCCTTCATCGAGACAACACTTTATAGCTGTTAGGCCACTCGCACCTGCACCAATTACGGCTACACGTTTCATTTTTGTCTTAGTTTCTCTGTTTTGTTCGACGCTTAGCTCCTTGTTCACTAAAATTAAGTAACGTTTATTTAGTTAACGTTATATAAATTTTAAAAATACAGCTAGTAAAGTCTGTCGCCGTTATTACTAGGAACTGTTGTTAAGCAGATACATTGATGAGGATTCCTTCTTACAAATTATTTAAAATATTTAAAAATCGGTCTTCACAGCTGAGGTCAATATATGCCACTGATTAACTGCAAGTGATATAGGGACGCCGTAATTACTTTGCAATACCTTTTTCACAAAATATACAATATTTAAAATCGCAAATCGCCAACAATATATTACATTTACCATTTCGTTTGGATTCTTTTTTGTTATTGCAAAATCTAAAGTATGTTAAGTTATGTAAGTAACAAAAACTGTAACCCTAAATTTAGAATCATAAACAGTATTGCCATTCCAGAATATAATGATTTTTTATAATGATTACGATTTCTGTCCTTCAGCAGTGCAGTGCACAAGAACTATAACTTTACCTTTAGTTATCATAACTCGAAATAAATTAATATTTCTCATTCGGATAGAGGACAATGAGTCAAAGTGCATTGCACAATAACTATAAAAGTTACTTTAGCTTCCTTTTTCTCACGTATGAGATATATATTTCTGCGCATTTAACGGTGATAGATAATCTTTTTTCACCTATGAGATATATATTTCCACGCATTTACCGGTGATAGATATTCCCATCTGCACATGCAACGAGTGAAAGATTCTTATAATCCTTCACCGCTTATTGCTGCCAGACTATTTCCACGTTGACATAAAAATCGAAAAATGACATTTTTTTTTTATTTTTGACATAAACATAGGGTTGTGTTCTTTCATTTTCTTAGATCATTTTCTATCCAGCTAAAGTAGTTTTGGAGTAAATTTCGAGAAAAAGTTGATATTCATTTTTTCATCCACATCCTGTATTTACACGTATTTCTTACTTGTGTGAAAATGCGTTTAAACCGGTGAGAAAATAAACCTACCATGTCCATTGAGTTGTGCAAAAGGAAATCCCTACCTCGGGTTGAGATACGTCAAAAAAAAAACAACTCGCCAGAGCCTCGTTTTCCGGACGTATCTCAACCCTCGGGTGGGATTCCCTTACCCACAACTCATAGCCGAGTTTTTTTGGACGTATCTCAACCCGAGGATGGGATTTCCTTATCCACAACTAATGAAACTATATGTTGGACTTACTTAACTTAGATTCTTGTTTTTGTTAGAAATATAACTGGAAAATAATTACAAGGAATCTAACGAAACAAGTTCAAGGGCGTTGAAAAGTTCTCCTATATCAAAAGTACTGAGCATATGATTTGACCAAGGGCATTCATTCGCATCTTTGCCATGTTTAATGTGGTATACATAATACTGAAATATGCTGGTGTTACCATGATAATTGGGTTATACACCACAGTGGATAGATCAGACAGGCTCAACAACAGACTGAAGGTCAGTCCAAGGTTCAACTTGCGTCCGATAAAATTTTGGCTCAGCACTTTTGAGTTCGATCAATGTTACCGGAGGTTGAATGCATGATTTATAAAAATCAACTTAAAAATAACTTATATGTTCTGGGTAGAGGTACTTTCATTTTGTAATAAATTACGCTATTTCTAACCTTTTCGATTAATACTTTTATGTATAATAGTTTTCAAACTTACAAGGCCAAAACCAGTTTTTAATTAAAGGGCTTTGAGCGCTGAAGGCCTGGGGGCTATAGACTAACTCCCATAAAAAGAACTTTTGACATCGTGATTTGCGATGAACCTTACCTAAAGCGCGGGTCAATTTTTATCATACTTATCGAATATCCTTTAAATGAACTTTGATGGCATACATGCATTTAGCACAGTCACCAGAAAATGAGTACAGAAGACGACAGGCAAAACTGATTGAAACATACCAAAACATTCTAATTTTGAAGTTGCCGTTACCAATATCATCTCTGCTGCTTGGTTCCAGAGTAGTACCTAAGGTATAAGGTAAATAAGCCACTTCACAGCGTGACCTTGTTAGCCTAAAATACATTTGTATTGCTAGTTTTCTGAATCAATTTAAAAAAATTACCAGAACGACAATAATAACTCCTTCCAATGTATGTGAAATTAGTATAAGTTGAATAAGCACGGATCAGATAATTCAAACCCGAAGCAATATATATACTTAAGGACAAAAGTTCTGTCCGGTTCAAAATTGTTTAATTGAATTTTAATTGTACGTTACTTTTAATGTTTTATTTGCAAATTTATACTTTGAGACTACTTGCTACATCACAATGTGTTAAAAATTCTAAACAAAAACATTGAATCAACCGTGACGGCATTAACCATGAATTTCAAATTTATCTAAATTTTATGTACATGAAGCTTATAATCGCAACAATTTCAAGTGATTTTTGTTACCAAAGGATAGTCCTATCGAAAGACATAAAAATTTAGACAAATACTGAACATATGTTGTTATTACGAAGCTTTCAAAATAGCACAATTTGCCCTTTTTTGTCGCCTGGAAGTCAGTGAGCCTACAACACATGTTGCACGTGCGTTAAACGCCCACGAACTTTTTATTCGATGTCACGAACATTGAAAAATGTGTAAATTGATTCGAAAATTATGATATTCTTATGCTTTTCTAATTATGAATAAAATATCTAATTTCAGTTTTTGTGTTACTTCAACTATATCGGACAGAACTTTTGTCCTTAAGAATAGATAATGTTATTAGATAGCAAATGCACATGACATCACCTGATGTCTTTCAAATATGCATGAGCACAATCTATGCACAAAAAGTGAAACTGTTACAATGGTATTACACTTCAAATTGTTAAACTTGTTTAAACCTGTTCATAACTGCAAATCAAGCAATATTATTAATTACGGCTAACGCGTTATAAAAGAACATGTCTGAGCATTTCTAGCAGTTAATGACTTAAATCAGTAGTAAGCAAAGTAATATATTGCCAATGAAGTTTAAGTCACTGTTATCATGGACGATCTTGGATAAAACAATTATGAGGAATTTGCACAATATTCTACTGTAGGCACTCTGTATGAAAACTTCAAATGTATCAGAACTTTTATTTGATACCAGGGATACAGAACGTCATCGTGTTTGGATTAAGTCAGGATGTCGTTGGCACGTAAATTTAACGGATAAATAAAGTACAAGCAAGTAAAAACTTGCTTCATGGTAACGGCTATTTCTTGCATGTAAATTGCATTACTATGTGTGCAGTTTATTTTCCCTCCATAATACAGGCAAGTGTAGGCATACTAATGCTGAATTCTTACAGTTTAATGTCAGGCACATACATGTAAACACCTCTCAATTAAATCCTTATCATGCTAATCTTCCAATGCTAATGATAGGTCCATCCAAACAAATACTTTTAGCCCATCTACAACAAAGTGTACTACTTTTATATTGTACTACTTTTTGTTGCCATCCACATTGGTGAAATTGCGTCGGCCATAGTTGCTATGGAACGTTACAGACTTTTTTTAAATGACTGCTTCTTACTGCTTTTTTGCATTTCATTGGAGAGAGTTTTTGTCCGTTATGAAATACAAGTTGTTTCTTTATATTGACGAAGTTGCGATGTGGGGACGCATGTATATGCAGTACGAATATAACTTGAACGTTGGAATGGAACGAGGGAAAGTGTAGCGCAAATTAGTTGTATCCTTCTACTGGTAGAGAGAGTACTCTGATAGCAATCAATAGTTTGGTAAGTTTGTAACAATGTTGAAGAGTAAAATAACACTAAACCTTCCTCTCAATATCTCCGATATTTAGCAAGGTTTCACGGTTATGTGACCCTTGTTTTAGTAGGATTTTTGAAAACCACTCAGCGTTTGTCCCTGACAGTTTGAACAGCAATAGGCTTCCCCTTTCGCCTGCAAAGTAGATCGGCTTTTGTCGAAACGCGTCGGCACCGTGTTTGCGAACTCTGCTTCAAAATGGGTTAAAGGCCATTTCTGTTACCTTATATATGTGTTGATGCTGTAAATCATTGTATTACCACCGGAGGCAAAATTCAATATCATTTGCACAGCCGGCATATTTTGTTACTCACTCGACAGACATGCATGTGTTTTTGTAAACACTGTACATCACGTTGTGCTATTTTCGGTTTACTGCGCGTGTTGTTTATGTCAGCAAATAGATTGAGCTGGAACTAAAGTAAAATTTCCATTGGCCCACATACAGAGGTCACGCGCAGGGGTCACCCTATCTGCTCATCTGCGCATGGACTTCTTTTTTTTTTGCTAACGAAAGATAATTTCTAAGCGTTCTCATAAGATGTCAATATACCTGGGTTTGAGTACGACATGTCTGCTTTATGTCTATGAAAAAATATTTGCATGCGCTCAAAACACTATCCCACAGAGGCCTGTACGCGAGCGTTGGTAAAATGAAAATTTTCAAACCTGGTAAAATTGTGTCCAAGGTCATTTTCAAGGTTGTCTTAAAGTGTCAACATTTGCCTCGGACGTCTGAATTTTAAACATACAGGAACTATCGGCATAGCCTTTGAATTCATACCGACAAAACGTGTTCCATACGGTAACTGTCACTTCTATGGAAGGCCAAACCTGTCTTAACACGCGTATACGGTTTATTTCGTTATGGCCGTTCAAAGGGTATATATTATTTACTACGCCATCATGCAGTCATGTACACATAATCAATTGATCCGCCGCGTTTACATATCAGCGACTGTGTAACCACAACTCATTCTGCAAGTATAGAGCTACTAGAAATACGAACTTTAAAAAGTATGTCCCTCACTGCAATCTTTCAAAAAGATAAACAGCGTATACATGTTTACATAAACATCGTTTCGAGGAAAGTTATCAATATGTAGCCGATCTTTAGATCGGCGATCACGTGATCAAAGCTTTCGTATTTCATTCACAATGCGTCCATTCATATTATATGAATGGTGCAAACCGATGAAAAATGGCTAAAAAACAAGTGATCAAGGTTACAATTTGTTGTTATTAGCCATACAAATGTGCATTTTAAAAAATTAACGTTTTCTCATATTAAAGAAGCTTCACAGATTTCAAGTTGTCTTATCTCTGCCAATATTGCCAAAATATCGTGTACGAAAAAAGTAAATGGCGTATCGATATAAAATAACCTTGATCACTTCGAAGAATTGGTCTAAAGTGACTTCTGCATAATAAAGCAACAGCGCTAGTAATTTATTGACAAGAAATGTCAGAAATATCAGTTAAGGTAGTGGATGTGTAATGAGTACTTCCTGTTTAACGATCATTTGGAATACTTTGGATTTTATAGCTGTACCTATTTTGTACTGTGGCGCAGTGGTTAGAGCGTCTGCTTTGAGATCAAGAGGTCCTGAGTTCAATCCCCGAAGGAGCCAAATTTTTTTTCGTTATTTTTTCTTTTTTAGTTATCAAATTGAATAGCATTGAAAATTATGCCATTTTATAAGATTTGAAAACTGTATCTTAATATTCCTTGGTTTTATCAAGCGTACAGTTACTTGAAAATATAAAAATTGACCGTGCCCATTTTTAAAAAGTTGAATATCTCAAAAAATAGACGGTAAAACATTTTTATTTTTCTTATATTTCAATTTGTATACTACTAATAAAAGTTTTATAATCAATAGTGATGGCCCTACTCCGAATCTTTTGCTACAGTCTTGTATATGTACATGTGTGATATGTCTTCTGGCAAAATTAGGCAAATTGTATACCCTAGTTGTTGGCATTATTGCATATTTTTGTTACACATGTTAAGCTTGTAGAATTATAATACATGTTTTGTAATTTTACATTGCTTGTAATACGTTTTGGAACCTAGAAAAAATTAAATGTCAATAGATACTTGCAAACATACCTATTTTAACTTTTATTGTACTTTTAATATGGTCAGTATTTCTTGAGTGGGGTAGGGCAACAAAAAACGAAATTAATTTTTAATTAAACGGTGAAATGTCTTTAAATTTTGCACACTAGTCGGTTAGCAGATGTAGATTATATAAATATTAAGTTTAATGTATTTTGGAATAGTGTCCATTAGACCCC
Source organism: Saxidomus purpurata (assembly GCA_022818135.1). Lineage (NCBI taxonomy): Eukaryota > Metazoa > Mollusca > Bivalvia > Venerida > Veneridae > Saxidomus > Saxidomus purpurata. The sequence goes on along the minus strand of JAFMSR010000003.1, from coordinate 42,406,979 downwards.
CACTACCTTAACGGCTCTTTAAGTCACGCCAATCTTTTATTTTACGTCAACGTTTCTCATGTTTTTCCCACTTCAAAAAAGTTTCGGTGGCACGAAAAAAGGACGGTGATCCGCCTTTTTTATTCGATGAAATTGCTTTAAATTGGTTTAAGATTCCATAGCGCTTTTTGAAAAGAAAATTCTCGGGCCGTTTTTTCGCAATTAACGCTAAATGCGTCAATTTTGCAGTACTTTTGCTTTGAAAATTGTCTTTCCTACAGGACTCTTTCAACACCTTTTTATTTTTTGGCAAAAAATATTAGATATTCGTATTTTTTTAGACGGATAAATGATTCGACATTGCATTCATGAAAGTTAGATCGTTTCATTATCTACATAGACAGAGATATATTGAAAATAACACGAAAAAATATTAGACATTCGTATTGTTTAGACGGATAAATGATTCGACATTGCATTCATGAAAGTTAGATAGTTTCGTTATCTACATAGTCAGAGATATATTGAAAATAACACGAAAATTGACCTTGTCTGTATATCTTTCAATGTGTCTGGAAATATAATATACCCCACCAGTAACGTTCTTAAATATTGCTTCAAGCCAGTACACTTATAATGATAATGCCTGGACAAACAGAACGGACACCCAGCGTTCATATTAGCTTACCACAAACACTTCATTCAGATGTGAGCTACTTATCAAGATAAGGACGGCTCTAGCTTTACTAGTTTACATCTATGCTTTAAAGATCAGCAATTCAGCTCAGTTTATCAACTTATATTAATTTGCTAATTCTTGATTACTAAACATTTTTTTTAGAACTTGTCATCGATCTCGAGACTCATTGAAATTTAACGTATCTGTCTTCGGACAATATTGTCATGGCGCCAATGGGTACTGAACCCATGACACTCCTAACCTAGTGTGAATGTGCTGCCACTACACTAACTTTAAAGGTGGTTCAAAACAAATCTGACTGTTTAAATTCGAAACAGCATTCGAACCATGGACTGAATATTGATTTCGTAAAATTGCGAAACACTGCCCAGACATATTAAATACCGATTAATTTCGAAAATCAATAATGTCTTTGAATCAATAATACAATACCCAATAAACACCTTTCAATGAACACACTTTACCCAGTACACTACAAAGCTATACTCCGTCCACTATTCTCGTAACACTGAATATACCCGTTACACTAACACAGCGAACATAAATTACAATTTCTCCCTAATTTCCGCAAGTTTCTTGATATGATTTTAAAACGTTGTACCTAAATTATGATTGACTCAGAATTTGCAAGTTGACAAGAACAGCTCAATTTATTGACCTAATATTCATACAAGCACGTGTTCATCCGTACGCAATCTTTTTCACTGTTTGTAACTAGATACACAAGCGTATTGATACTTCATTGTATCAAGTTTAGCAAAACACACACACATAAAACCCTTACAATTTCAATGATAATGTATTTGTTTACTGATCAAGAGGGGGTTATATCATGTGTACAGTGATTCACCATGGTTAAGTTAGACTGCAAATTCACATAGGGTAATATATCTAAAATCTATAGTGTTATATAATATGTGGAAATCTTTGTATTTGTGTTAAACAGTAATAATCTGTATTTCCGCGAGGACAATGACATATATTGTTCATTGCGTCACTTACATCTGGAAAACGTGCTTTGATGTATTTTAAATGTAACAATGTTACAGTAATATTGGACAAACCTGCACTACAAACTAAATAGGTTTAAACAGAGTACACATCCTTTTGAGACCTGTAGCGTATTAAAAGGTATACACATGTTAAGACAGGTTTGGCTTTCCATAAAAGCGGCAGGTACGGCACGTTTTGTCTGTACTGAATTTAAAGGCTCATACGTCTGAGGCAAATGCTGACACTTTGAACATGACATTGGACACGCTTTTATCAGGTTTGAAATTCCCATTTTACCCTCGTTCGCAGACAGGCTCCTGTGGGATTGTGTGTTTACCGCGTGCAAATATTTTTTCATTGACATAAAGCAGGCATGTCGTGCTCAAACCAGTATATTGGCATCTATAGAGAACGCTTACAATCGACCTCTCAAAAGAAAAAGAGAAGAAGTTCATGCGTAGTTTATTACGCAGGGTGACCTCTGCGCGGGACCTCTGTAGGTAGGCCAATGAAAATTCTACTTTCGTCTTTCAGCTCAGTCTGTTTGCTGACGTCTACAACACTTGCAGTGAAGTCGAAAGTAGCATAACGTGAGGAGTGTATCCAAAAACACATGCGTATCTGTCCAGTGTGTATCAAAATACGCCCGGCGTGTAAAGAATATAAAAAAAAAAAAACAGGGAGCACAACCAAAACGGGGGGGGGGGGGGGGGGGGGGGGGGGGGGCACCCCCCAAAACGAGCCCCATAGCACCCAGAAGTGCACACCACCAACACACACGCACACACACATAGACCTACTATTACAAAACAACATAAACGATTGAGTAGAAAGCTCTAAACTTATTTTAAAGAAGGAATTACTGATGTTACAAGGATGTTACATTCATTTTACGTGGAGATAACTTATTATATAAACGACGTTCTTTAATAAAACCGACTAGTTTCATTTGTCATTCATGTTGTTTTATTTTACAAATTTTACAATATGTTTCTAACGCTTATAACAATTTTATACAATTTCAGCAATTACGGCTAATTTCGTGCGCGAGATGCTTAAATAATTGACAATAATAGAAGTAAAATGTTTTAAGTTTAATTTCTCATTAATATATAGTTACAGAAGTTCTTTGAACTTCAGCACAAATGACACCACTTCTTATAGAATAAAATACAACAACACAGCCAAAACAACGACAATCAAGAGATAAATTTTCCCGAATCCTTTGTTTTCCTCCCCCTCGCAAGGTCTAGTTTGCAAAGGCTGATAAACTCTCTCCCACTGTGTAAGGATGGCTTGTCGTGCTCCTTTCCAGGGTCCTGGGCCCATCAAACGGTATTGGTATGGTGTGCATGCGCCAAAGTAGCATTCTTTTGCAAGTTTTGGGTCAGTTAGCCAGAGTTTTTCTGTAATTAAACAGAAATTGCATTGTGAAACCCAGTAATTGTGAAATATTTTTACCTACTTATATATAAATAATGTTATGCAATATAGAAGCAACGTTATGTTAATAATTAAACTGTGCTTACCATTCAAGAAAGGAAATTTCATGCTTGAAATCGACTTTTTATGCGAGTTGAAATATTTACATATCACAGGTACATGTCGTACGATGTTAACTCGGTTAAATTTCATTACTGTTGATTAATATGTTTTAGATTTATCATCTGTGAAAAATTAAATATTATTTATACGGATATGATAGTGTACGGAAGGAATAAATCGAAAACGTACTGAAGTTTGGTTTACAACCGATGAGCTCTGCCAATTCATCCATAAATGGAACATAATCCACTTGAATTGTGTGACGTGATGACTTTTTGTATCTCAAAGCCATGGCGGTTTGTTTCTCACGGATATCTTTCCACATCTCTTCCTTATCTGGTAAACGTTTTAAACCCTAAAATATTTTCATGAAAATATATTTGCAGTCAATTTATGTCAGCTGAAGCACAACCGACGATGAAATATTTCACCTTACCGTTTAAAATGTTTTTCACATATTTAAAGGGGCACTCCCTATATCTAGCGGATTATATTCTATAAACATATTTTATGTGTTCAATGAACGTACAATTTCAAAAAGGGCTCATTTTACCACAACTAATAAATTAATAAGACGCATCCACGAATTAATTGTACAACAACAACTCTACATAGATTATTGAATGGTTTACGGTACTGCTGCATTTTTAAACCGCTGATTTTATCGATAATGACTGAAATGCATAGCTGAAACTTTTAGGCTAAATTATACGCAAAAGTCTTATTTAGCATTGGGTTATTAACGTTTTTGACATCAGTTATAGGTGTGGGACAAAAATCATATTTTACATTTCTAAATTGCAATGGAAAACGGTGTTTTATCAAAATCAATTTCATTGTAAACATTCATTGTTCCATTTAGGCTACGAAAGTCTGCAAAACGTTTTGTCGTTGGAAAACTTTACATTCTAAATTGCAACGTTTTATCAAAATCAATTTCATTATAAACATTCATTGTATTTAAGTGTTATTGACTCACACTCTTAAATTCTTTTAACGAGTCGGCTGACAGCTAGCTAGGTTGTCGATGTTCAGGTACATAACGCTGACACGATTTTCATCTAAACTTATGTTTCACTACAAGATGTATTTATTCAATCGTGTGGAAACTAAAAGCCATAATTACAACTTAGTCAAGAGACATGCTTAAAACACATGGGATGCTTTGCAATCACGTAAAAAGGTCTATAACTCTCAAACAGATTCATATGTTTTGGTTGTAACTTATTAAAAATATAATAATGTTTCTTACTGGTACGTAACACATGTCTTTTATAGCTGATTTCAAATTCGTACAACTTCTTAAGTGGGATTCTGCTGCGACAGAGAAAAATGTGTCATGCAAGCTATGCGTAATGTTGGTTTGTGTCTGCCTGTTGTAGCATAGAAAACAACATTACGCTCTAGTCATTTAAAGTTTCCTGTCAAATCAAGCAAATAGGACCAAAACAAAGCTATATTTTCGGATTATCTACTGGGCCCCGTTGTGCTCAAATTCATTTGGTGTTGCAACATAGTGGTTAATATACGCTACAACATGCACTTTTTCCAGTTTATAAACAATAAAGCCTTACATCAAAAACAGTAAAAGCTCGAAATGTAACGGTATAATCATAAAACCACAAGCAAAACATCTCTATTTTAAAAGATCTAGAAAATCAACCGACCTTGAATACCCGTGTTGCAAGTCGGCACTGCATTTCACAAATAGGCATTATCGCGCCGAGGGGCTGGAAGCATCCTATTATTGCCAAGGTGTTCTTTTTCGCATCCGGCAGGAACATGTATTTGTACAAATTGATCATGTTTTCTTTTACTTCTAGTATGTTCTTATCTAGAAAAGGAAAACCAAATATATACCCAGTCGCAAGAACTACAGCATCTAAGTTATCGATTGTTGTTCCATCTTCAAAGACTGCTCCATGTTCAGTGAACTCGGCTACATTAGCTTTCACGATGACACCACCAGAGATGATCCTGTTCGGAAGTTCGTCGTTCACTGTGGGGTGTGCTCCAAATAGCGAGTGTTTCGGCTTGAGGCAGTATTTCTCGTGATCGAATCTTCCGTTGACCTTTGACATAATTAACGGAACAAGTACGCTTTGAAATGTCCTTAACAAGTTTACTATGTGTCTGCTACTATGGAGCATGTCACCAGGCATTCCATTTTCAGCAATGCGATTAAATATCCATGACCCAGAACGTGTGCTCAAGTAGACCTGCAAGTAATGTTAACAGCAAATTTAAAGTGTTTTGTTTGTATGACAACTATGCATACATGTCAACTATGTATACATGTTTAAACATGCCGTGTTCATGTCAAACGACATATTCTTCTAAATCTACCGCTTTTAATAGGTATGTTACAATAAAGAAAAGTATGTATGTAGATCTATACGTTTGCAGACTGGCGTGAAAAATAGTTATTAGTAATGATTGTAATGATATATTATTTACAATGCATTAAAGGTTCATTTAGGACGTATTGCAACGCAACTGAGTTACATGTCACACACGAGATAACTGTATCCTATTAGATGAAAGGGATCTTATCACGGCGCGAGGCGCCGGGGAAATGTCATAAATGGTGAAAGAAGGTGGGTCGGGTATGATTAGATCCCTGTGCTTTGAACACATCTGCATTGGTTTGTGCATGATCGGAATTCCTAAACCTCTGTATGGCATGGTTTTTAGCTGAATGAATTTTAGTCAGATGGCGTGTAACACCCACTTTACACTAAGTCTTTGCTTTTATTAGCATTTTAATTTTCTAAATTCTGACTCATTTTTGCAGGACCCACTGGTTGTATTCTTAAGATGGTGCTGTTCTAGAAGCCAAGAAAAATATGTCTGAATACCGACATAGTCCACGCGGACACTTACATGTAGCTGCATACAGTAAACTGCACCACGTTCATGAAGGGCAACCTTACGGGAACCACCACTGCTGTATTCGGTACATGTTTTGTTTGACGCTTAGTATCAACTTTCAATTTTACATTGCCTTAACTGAAATAACTAGATTTTCTATTTTATAGAATTGTGCAAACAGTACATGATAATCTTATTTAATTAAGAAATAGTAACTGTCTCTCTGTATCTTATCACCCAATGAAATATAGTCAGGAGTATCGCTGTGTAGTAATTTACATTTCACGAGTGATTTTATATTTCGTATCCGAACAACTTCCTAATTTTTATTCGAGTTAATAAAATAAAGGGAACAATAATATCCTTAGATTCTAAAAGTCATCATTTTCTTTGAATACTATCCCGAACATTATTGAACACATAGCAGACAAAATGCGAAATGTGATTGGACACGCTTGTTAACATGAGTTGCGTCATTTACAGCACGTCGTCCTGGGAATGAAAGGTTATTTTATCATAAAATCGATTATACCAAACAGAATTTTCCCTAAATGTTTATACAGGCAAAGCAGCTGCTTGTGATTTTTTTGCATTTGCAAGTCTAATATAAGTTATGAATTTTACTTGTATTTTCAATTTCTGGTTATGGAACTGTGAATCTTACTTAGGTAGAATAGATAGTGAACAACATTTCAGAGATACTGCTCTAATACAATTGATTTTGAACGACTTTTCATAGATTTTATGACAATTGATAGATTGCTAAGAAGGTGTAAATATTCATTAACTCTTGATCAGTTGAAATAAATAAATACAATTGAGCCTGTAAAATATGACAATAAAGCTTTGATCGTAATCAAACGCTCTTTCATGACTCTCGTCCTAAAATAAAAGTTAAGTTCAGCCACATGCTGATACTGGACTGTGACCCAAGATCAGTTTGCATTTTCATCAACTGCATTTTTTGTTTACTTATTATATTTTTTGTTGTTTTCTTTTGCTGAAATTTACATGTCTAATTTATATTAAATGCTTTAGTTTTTAAACAAATTGATTTATTTACGATCTGCAAAAATGTGAAAATTCAGAGACAAAAAGAGAAAAAGTAACTTTTTAAATCATTGTTTCTTGTCAACAAACAGTTGGAGAACTTGAAAAATTACATGTCCTCGGACTTTATCATAGGTTTAAACAAGATGAATGTTTCCATGTCACTGACTGAGAAAGGTTGTTGTAATCAGCGTCTGGCAGGACAATGGCTTTATCAAACAGTTGTCATAGTAATAGCAAGATAAATATAAATCTGTGTATAGGAAAACACTGATCAGAACTGCCGCCAGAGATAGAGGTAAATGGCACAGC